>CM065815.1:45883357-45993357 GCA_033398695.1 Orobanche coerulescens | reverse complement strand
AATGTTAAGGAAATCCGAAGCTTTCTCGGATTAGCCGGTTATTATCGGCGGTTTGTGGAAGGATTTTCTAAAATCGCTCAACCCTTGACGAACCTTTTGCGAAAGGATAATAAATACACGTGGTCCGACGCGTGTCAATGGAGTTTTGAGGAACTCAAGAGCCGGTTAGTTTCAGCACCTGTACTTTCCTTGCCGCAAGGAACGGAAGGATTTGTGGTTTATAGTGATGCGTCCGGACAGGGTCTCGGATGTGCACTCATGCAGAATGGGAAGGTTATTGCCTATGATTCACGACAATTGAGACCTTACGAGGTTAATTATCCGACCCACGACCTGGAGTTAGCAGCCGTGGTTTTCGCGTTGAAGATTTGGCGTCATTACCTTTATGGCGTCACCTGTCAGATATTCACCGATCATAAGAGTTTAAAGTATATATTTACTCAGAAGGAGTTAAATATACGACAGAGACGGTGATTGGAACTAATCAAAGATTACGATATCGAGATCCTTTACCACCCAGGCAAGGCGAACGTTATCGCCGACGCCTTGAGTCGTAAGTCCGTTCAGGAGCAGATGCTTGCTCGTTTGCGATTCGAAGGAACTTGGCGAGAATTCCTTAGACCCGAGATCGAGGTCTGGCTTCAGCGAGTGCAAGGGCAACTTTGCATGTTAGAGATTTCATCGCCACTTGAGGAGGCAATCAGAGTGAATCAGGGTTCAGACCCATCATTGTTGCGCATTCGAGAGGATGTGACTCAGGGGAAAGCCTCCGGATTTGTGGTCCATGAGGATGGACTTTTGCGTTTTAAGAATCGATTGTGTGTACCGGCGAATGACGAGTTGAAAAACTCGATTTTGAGAGAAGCTCATGCTACCCCTTATTCCGTTCACCCGGGGTCCAGCAAGATGTATAAAGACTTGGAACAAAATTACTGGTGGAGTAATATGAAGCGAGAAGTCACAGAATTTGATTCGAAATGCTTAACCTGTCAGCAAGTCAAGATAGAACATCAACGACTAGCAGGTATGCTGAAACCTCTCCCTATTCCAGAATGGAAGTGGGAAGACATTTCTATGGATTTCATCACGAGTTTGCCGACGAGTCGTCGTGGTATGAATACGATCTAGGTGATCATGGTGCGCTTAACTAAGTCAGCTCACTTTCTCGAGATTAAGGATACTTGGGGTCCCGAGAGACTTGCCCAGTTATTCATCAAAGAGATAGTGAGATTGCACGGTACTCCTAAGAGTATCATTTCTGATCGTGGCGGGCGATTCGTGTCTCATTTTAGGAAATCAGTTCATCGTGCTATGGGAACTCAGCTTAATCTCAGTACGACCTTTCATCCTCAGACCGACGGGCAATCAGAGAGGACTATTCAGACATTAGAGGACATGTTGAGGGCATGTGTCCTCGATTGGAAAGACGATTGGGAAGCCCAACTACCATTGATCGAGTTCACGTATAATAATAATTGGCATGCTTCGATTAAGATGGCACCTTACGAGGCCTTGTACGGTCTTCGTTGTCGATCTCCTTTGTGTTGGGACGACTTATCAGAGTCAATCGGCACCGAGCCCGATATGCTTATAACCGCCCGTGAGAAGGTAGCTTTGATCAGGAGTCGTTTGTTGACCGCTCAGAGTCGACAGAAATCTTATGCAGACAATCATCGTCGACCACTAGAGTTCGAGACGGGTGACCACGTTTTGGTCAAGGTGTCCCCGAGTCGAGGTATCTTCCGTTTCGGGAAGCGGGGAAAGTTGAGTCCAAGATTTATTGGACCGTTTGAGATTTTGGAACGAGTAGGTGAGCTAGCTTATCGTTTGCATCTATCTCCGGCGTTGAGCCGAATTCATAATGTGTTTCACGTCTCTCAGTTGCGGAAGTATGTTGCCGACCCGAGTCACATACTTCAGTTCGACGAAATCGAGATCGCTGATGATCATTCGTATGAAGAGCATCCCATACGAGTCTTAGAGCGGCGAATCAATTAGTTGAGGAATAAGGCGATCCCTTTGGTTAATTCAATGGTCTAGACACGGAGTCAAAGAGGCTACTTGGGAAACCGAGGACAGTATGCGGGAGAGTTATCCCGAGTTCTTTGACCCTTAGTATCGGGGACGAAACTCTTTTAAGAGGGGGTGTATGTAATACCCGATTGTAATTCAGTCACTATCATTTAGTAATTTCATTCGGTGATTGTCACTCAGTGGATTTTCACTCATTAATAATTATTCATCAATCATTTTCATTCATCCATGTTCACCGTTCGGAATAATTTCGAGTTGTGTATCGATATTGTTCATTGTTTCAACTTTCCACGTATGAGTTCGACTTTGTAAAATCACCATTAATTTTTGGAGACTCCAAAGATTTTGAATATTTTTAATATTATAGAGCTTCGAGTTAGCTTTCCAATGGTTCAAACGGTGAGTCAATCGGAGTCCGGACGAGAGAGTTATGGTCGAAATAGCTCAGACACTCATTTTCCAGTTTTTGGCCGAGCAGCCTGTACTGTGGGCCGCGGCACATGCCGGCAGGGCCGCGGCACACTGCCGCGACACACTGCCGAGTCACTGCCGCGGAACACCCGTACGGGCCGCGGCACACTCATGCTTCAATTATCGGCCAACCCCTCTGTACCGTGAGCCACGGCACATGCCGGCAGGGCCGCGGCACACTGCCGAGTCACTGCCGCGGCACATGCCGGCAGGGCCGCGGCACACTGCCGAGTCACTGCCGCGGCACATGCCGGCAGGGCCGCGGCACACTGCCGACCACTGGGCGCAGTTTTGGCCCTGTGCCGCGGCACACTTCGGCTGGGCCGCGGCACACAGTGCAGTCAGCGCTATAACTGCGTTTTTTCAGTGAAATCAACTCATTTTCTTCATTTCATCCACCTTGTTCCGAGAGAGAGGCTTGAGGGAGAGAATTTTCTTCATCTATCACTTGAATACTTGGTTTTTCTTCATCTCATTTCGATCGTGAATCTCGGATAGTCAATCTAACGCGTGTTCTTCGGATCAAAGTGCTTGGATCTTCAAAGGTAATATTCATCAAACCTCTTGGATTTTCAATTTGTGCTGAGATATGATGTTTTGGATGTTAAGATCATGTTGTATGAAGTGATATACGCATGATTATGGATTTGTTCGATTATTCATTGGATTATTGAAGGATTATTCAAGAACACTTTGAATATTGAGTTGGATTTGGGGGTTTTCGATTAATCGTTGTTGTAATCACGAATTTGTATATTCATATTGGATTATTGATCGTATTGAAGATGTTTTGTTGGTTTGAAACACTTCTTGGGGATTTGATGTTGGTATTTTTGAGGTTTGGTTGTAAACAATCGAAGTTTGGCCACAAAGTGTTCGATATAATGCCCCAATGAACTTGGTTTAATCGTATCGACGTTTTGAGTTCGTTATATTCGTGTTTATTCGTATGTTGAACGGATTGTTGGTAATTGTGTTATTCAAGGTTGTTCGAGCGACCGATATCTCAATTAGGACGTTGTTCGTGGAAGGATAATTGTCACCGGTGTTGTGTAAGTTGATTCTTACTCGGTTAAAAGGATATTCACTCCTTTTGTTGTTGATCATTCATAATCATACTCATTCATCATTGTATTAACCGTATTGAGACTTGTAATTGTCAAATAATCATTTCATTCACGAGGAACGACGGTTCCAATCATTTCATTGAGTAATCAATCACGTCACTATTATTTTCATCTCGGTGAGTCATTCTTGGCCTTGTTGAATTGTTATTCATTGATGTTCACTGCGGTCATTCTCGTTCATATGACCTTCTGGGTTCATATTGCGTGGCCGGGTGCGGATATGTGGAATTTTTAGTCGGGCACGTGATGGCCATGTATTGGGAGTGATACATTGGACTGTGCACACGGTAAAGATTAACTCCGTGAGACTAATTAGGTACAAGGACGGGTGTGTCTGGTCATTCGTCTTGTACACTTGCACAGAACACTACGGGCGTACTATGATACTCCTCTTCAGCGTAATTCATAACTAAGGATATTTCATAACTTCAGATATATCATGATTGTGTATTTTCAACCCTTGAGGATTGTTGTTCTGTGTAACTGACCCCGGCTGGGGATTTTGTTTTTCAGGTCATGGCAAGGCAAAAGCACGGGAATAGCATGTTGACGGCGAGGAGTCCGAGTGATATTAGTAGGGCCCCCCGTTCTTTTCAGTTATTCATATTGTTGTCATTTATTTTCCGCTGGAGATTTTCATTTGGATACTCTGTTTCATTCAGTGTTGTGTATTTTATCTTCATATAAAATACACTAGTATTCGGTATTGTCCTGGTGTGTTGTAATTAAAATCCTCATCGGAGTAATTATTGTTGTAATGTGGTTCGGTACTACATTTACCCTGTGTAATTCATTCATTTTCATTTGCCTAGTGGGTCCCAGTCGGGGATCTACGGCACTATAATATTCGCCTAGTTTGGGGTGTTACACTCCCGTGATACTAGCATATGACACCATTTCAAAAATCTCGACACAACAAGAATGCCAAAATAGGAATAATCACAATTTGAAAACGATTGGTCTCCGCCAAGACCACAACAAGTTTAGAGCACTGTCGAGTTTTGTGGGATCTGTGACGCTGTGTCTCCTCACCTAAAGCGCATGAGCCGCTCCTTGTCACATGCATGTATCATCGGCGTTCCACTCCACATCAAAAGCCGCACATTGCACGTGCCTCGCACCGGCGTTCACTTCCCGATTGGAGCCGCACATTGCACATGACCACGGCACCGACATTCACTCCCTGCCTCGTCGGTCTCGGAAACACCAACAATCCCCAAACCCACACATCACCACGACAGTACTCAAAATCACACAGTTCCAAATCATCACAAACATCACGCTACTACCACACCGGTAGAGCCACATAACATACATGCCCGGTTATCACAAAACCATGGGCTCCGATACCATATTTGTAACACCCCCAGATCCAACCGGGAATATTGCACGCCGTGGGCCCCGCGCCGGAACCCACCAGGCTAAAAACCATTTACAAAAACGCCCAAAAAGGCCGATGACGGTAGTATTTTCCAAAACTCACAAAATCATTTGAAAACACCAACTACCGTCAAAACGATCAAGGCCAAAAACTCGGTTAAGGGAATCGGTTTTCGAAATGAAACTCAATTGGCAAAAAGCCGAAAGCCATTTGAAAGAACTCACACAGTGGAAAGAAATACAGTACAAGATACATATGCATCAATAATTAATACACAGACAAAATACACGATTCCCCAATAATATGCCATAGCCAGTATCGTCCGGAATCCTCGCCTCACGACCGCTACCATCAAAGTCCTCAATACCTGAAAAACAAGTCCCACAACGGGGTCAGCAATAATGCCCGACAAATAACTGCAAGTACATAAACATAAATATTCAAATGCCATGTATCATGAGAATAATAACCTCAACGATAACCTTACCACTTCTGGTAATCCAACGATTCTCATCAAAATCCTTAGCGTGCGCTAACATCTCATGTTTAGCGTGTGCTACAGCCTTAGCGTGCGCTAACTGACTTTGTTAGCGTGCGCTATCGCAGCCCAGAGGCTACTGCCTTGCTTCGTAAACTAGCTTACGTATGTAATACCCATGCATTAACGTATGTAAAACATCCTGCCTAGCATACGCAAGTCCTTGACCTTAGCGTGCGCTATTCGAAGTTGACTTGCTACAGTATCGTGCCCCCACATGCCGAAAGCATCCGCGATTACCGGGATTCCTTTGACCGATCTGGAATTAGCGTGCGCTAATCATACGGTTTAGCGTGCGCTAGCTCTACATGACAAACACCCGTTGACCTTATCTGGACACGCGTCGCAAGTGGTTGGGTCCACTCGCCGAAAGCCAAGATTCCTTGTCGGACGATCTGATATTAGCGTGCGCTAACCATCCTTAGTAGCGTGCGCTAAATGCCGATAAACATCAACCCGGGCCTACATGTTGGCCGCCTTCCGAATCTTTCCCAGAAAGTCTTATGTACGTTAATGACCCTCCTCAGCGTACATAATGCGAACCTATTAGCGTACGCTAACTACACAACGTAGCGTGCGCTACTAGTGCCTCATAGCGTGCGCTAAGCATATCTCATAGCGTGCGCTATCGTGGCTGTGCTTAGCCATATTCAGCTATCCTCGACCAACATCTCGACATACCAAACGATCATACGGCATAATGAATACATATACGCATTTCAATAACATTGTCATACGTTCACAACATCCTCAAGCACAATTATCCATCAACGATATCCAACATATAAACGAAAAATATATCCGAAAAATCGGGGTATTATAGGAAGATGGAGTCTACTATTTATACGAGGAGGTTGCCGAAATTATGCGGAACTGATTTCCGTCATTGGAGGGACGAAATGCTGATGTTTCTCACAATGTTCGACATGGCTCGATTCCTAACGGAATACCCACTTGCTGCCCAACTGGAGGTTTCTGACGACCTCAACTTCGCCAGAATGACCTTCTGGAGTAACGGTGATTTTGAATATCGTAATCAAATTCTTTATCACCTTAGTTTTCCTATTTACGTCATGTTTACAGGTTGACACACCTCGAAGGAACTCTGGAATGCCTTGAAGGTAACGTTCAAAATTGGAGGCATTGACCACTCCCACCAAGCTAAGAAGGCGAAGGTCGACGGCCCAGACTTTGAAGACACAGAAGATGATCCTCGTACGATCGAGAAGCCTTGACAGGCAAGGATGCTCCCTTCTGGAGGGAAGCAATCCGCAAAGAGATGAATTTCTTCATGGAAGAAATGGAGGGGATCATTTGGAAGTTCCAATGGTACCTCTTGAGAACGTTCCGGGCACAACCCCGCTAGGCTACAGATGGCGCCTAAGCAAGAAAAGGATTGAAGATGGTACTGTCTTCAAGTATAAAGCAACTCTGCAAGGGAATCACTTCAAGCCCAAGAAAAGTCTCGTATGACTTATCCAAGAATCTTGAGTAATGTAGAAAAAGTCGTAGAAGACTTGTACTAAAGACTTGTAAATAAATCCTTCCTTGTAAATATATATAATATATTATATATATAAAATCAAATATTTAGTATTTGATGCATGTTCATTTAATTTGATATAATTAAATGAAGGAAATTGCTTCATCTACATTTGAGTAGAGAAATAATTTATATATTTAATTCGTTGGAATTAAATGAAAATGGTTATCTTGATTAGTCTACAATATAGTAGATAATCAAAAGACGAGTAAATTAATGTTCATTTAATTATGAGAATTAAATGAACACATTAATTATTCTAATTAAACAGAATCCAAGAAATTTATTAGTCTACATTAAAGTAGATAATCAAAGGTGGAGAAATGCGGATTTCATTTAAGAAATTAAATGAATAAAGTTAATTAGTCTACATTGAAGTAGATATTCAAATACTCATTTAATTGCCAGATTAAATGAAGTAATTGATTAGTCTATTTTAAATAGATAATCAATGTGGGGGAACGTAGCTAAGTACTTTGTAACTTTAGATCAAGGATTTCACTATAATTCCAAATATTTAATTTTTGAAACAAATTAAATGATAGATGGTTTATTTCAAGGAAATAATCATGCTATTTGGTAGTGGAAAAATTATTGAAAAAACTACAAGTGTACTAGCACATCAAATGAAGAAATCGGTTTGGAATGACATTTAATATTCATTATCATCCAAAGAACCAACAACATCTAGATAGATATGAATAAAATGTGGGGGTATCTTGACTAGCATGTCAAAATACAGTTAATATACCCAAAAGAAAAAGAAAATTCAATATTACTAGTATGATAAACGTCTATGTCGTTTAGTTAAAATCACGTGTTGGAAAGTGTGTTACAAGGACAATACAGAAAATTTGTCTTGTAAATCTTCACACTTGAAAAATTACTGAGACGACTAAAGAACGAAAAGTTGTATAGTAATGATTGAAAAAACAAATATTTATCTTTGGATAATATATTTGATCACAAGTGTATGTTGACTAAGAAAAGTAAAATACATTAATATGGCCATTACTTGAGATAGAATGTGGTCAAATATGCGGTAGGGGGAATAGATTGAAAACCACAATCAAATGGATGTTCATAAATGACACTTAACCATGATGACTGGAGATCCCAAGAACTTGGTTCAAAGAGGCAACTGAGTTATGAATGTTCAAGTTGAGCACTTGAAATTTGAAATCCATTCTCGTAGCTTTTCAAGTGCAAACCTGCAGCGTGTGGTAAAGGATAAGCCTAAAAAGATTTTAATGATTCCTATAGCCTTTAAGGTGGAGTATGGCGGAATACTCTTTATAGGAGATCACCTATATAAGTAAGAAGTATGGCCGCTTCTAAATGTTACAATACACAAAATACTTATGAATTCAAGAATGGTCCAAGGCCAAAATGGACACAACATAAGAACAAGAGATATTAGATCTGTTATTGTGTGTGTGTTATTGTCTAGGTTTAAACAAAAAACTGATCGATTCAAGACATCGCGTTCACCGAGCAGCGAGTAAATCCGATAGCACTACACTAAGGAAGGTTTAAGGCTAACTACCACCTATCCTGATGCAATAACGGGTCGTCGGGACTAAGTACATGATGCATTTGCATTAATCGTCATTCATGTGGGGATTGTTGGAAATTTTGATATGAAAAATCCTAGTAAAACATAATTCGACATGGTATTTATTTCGAGTAGATATATTGTACATACTTATTTGTTCATATCCAAATTCGGATGAATGAGCAATTAAATTACAAGGAATAATACTTGAAATAAGATAATGTTTGGTGGTTACTAGGTTACAACCATTCGCGAATAGCCACAAATGGTGGTTAATTATGGAAAATGGATCATACCTTTTCATGAAAAGTCGTATTGGTTCATGATTAATGGTGGATGAAGGATCACACATTTTCATGAACAAACACATTAGTTCATGATTAAAGGTTGGATGGACGGTCACACCACTTCGTGAAAAGTCACTTATGACTATAAATAGGCTCTTACAGTTGATGATTAAAAATTAATTCGAACACACTCATTCGAACATAGATTCGTCTACAAATTCGAGCATTACATTCATATTAGTCTACTCGATTCATTCATCATCCTAGTGGAAGTCTAGGAGTCTATACTCAGTCCTGAGTATCTATATTGTTCGACCGGAACTACGACCCACGGTGCAGCGTTTCGTATTCAAAGTTTGTCGTTATATCTTGGGGACATTTGCTATAGACCGTGTGCACAAGTGCGGAGCAATTTTATCTTACGGAGAGAGAATCCAATTCTCGCCTTGACATTTACGTCATAAATTTTCATTTCTATTATTTGTTCTCCTTGTATTTATATATTTCCATATTTCCAACACCCAAAAATAACAAACTCTAACATGTCATCCACCATCATATTTTATTGAATATTGAATCTGTATTTTCCAATCTATTCAAAATAATGATATCTACAACTTAGAAAACAAACAAATAATGTCTGAAGCTCATCTTTTAAATTTTTGCGTTCTTTCAAGGTTTGATTATTATTTATGAGTTATTTTCTAGATTATTTTATATTTTAGAATTTACGTCTTTACTAGTTAACGTTTTAGAGTTGTCGTTCTAGTTGTTTTTGTATTTTACTTGTACCTCTATTTTTACATTGTTGTGTTGATATTTATTTATGAGTTATTTTATGTTTTAGGGCTTGTTTACTATTTAATATTTTGTGTCTTATTTTATGTGGCTTACACGTCATGAGTATGTATTTTTTTTTGTTTTCTAAACATTGATTATGTTTTCTAAAATTGTTTTTTAAAATTATTGACTATGGTAGATTTTTAAGTATATTTTTTAGATTGTGTTTTCTAACTTATTTGTTCAAAAGTCTAACCTATATTGTTGTGTCTTGTGTGATTAAATTAAAATTGGACAGGGACCGTATAAACTGAATTAAAAGGGTTTATTCTGTCTAAACTAATTTATAATTGATGGGTTCTGAGTTGATCTACCTATAAATACCCATATTTCAAACTCATGAAAGTATGATGGTATTCAATAAAGAATTTTTATTATTTTTAAGTTCATCATAGTCCACGAGTATTCAAAAAGTTCAAAAATTATATATGATTCATAAAATGATGGATTTATGTGGACTGTCAACTCTTATTTGAAAGAAAATAAGTTTGAAAAATATTATTTTATTTTGTATTCTATTTTCTCTCAATAGTTTCTCACTATTTCACCATCAAATCCCCCGATGCTGCTGTCAAACTTCACCAATTGTTTATCGAACTTCATCACTCATTCGAATCATCATCACATCTCTCTTTTTCTCTTTAATTTATGATACTTTATTTACCTAACTTTACATTATGTTTTACCTATAATCAATAACCATACATTTTTGTTCAATATTTTTATTGATAAATTTCTATCAATTAAAACATCCAATGAAAATTTTCAGAAAACGTGAACTCTTGTTTTCTAATTGTGTTGATTCCAATTGAGTTCATTTATTATTATTATTATTATTATTATTATTATTATTATTATTATTATTATTATTATTATTATTATTATTATTACGAGGCTTGATCCAACCCGTGCGATGCACGGTCTTTGATTGCAGACGCTTGAATGAGCATTGATTGCAGACGCTTGAATGACATATTGTAATATCCTGAAATTCTACTGCGATTGTTTAATGTTATTTTATCCGAGTTATATTGTACAGGATGGAATCCGTACAATATGGATAACATAATAGAAAAACTGAGGCAACTGTACTTGTATAATTATCGTATTTGGTAGACAGTTACAATTGAGGATATCGTGTATCAGGTTATCGCACTTTTGACATTGGGTATATCGTATGAGAATAGTATTGGATTCAGTATATGTATTCAGTATGTGTATACGTATCCGGTATGTCGAGGCGAACAGGAATAGTTGGATTTTTGGCTAAGTATATAGGCCATTATGTACGCTAAATTCCAAAGCTAACGTACGTTAAATTGATAGTGTTACGTACGTTATGGCTAATGTATTACGTACGTAACAAAGGGAATCAGACTTGTGGCCGACAGGTGGGACTCGTGGTCGGCGTCTTTCGGCGAGGGACGTGTTTGGGCAAGTCAACTACGTATTACGTACACTATAGAGGGTGTATTACGTACGTAATATGAGTTTTTACTGTAGCAAGTCAACGTACATATTACGTACGTTATGGTGAAAGTGTTACGTACGTAAGGAAGTTCACAAAATAGGTCAGTTAACTCTGGACTGCCATTACGTACGCTATCAAGGTAAGATAGCGCACGTAATAGGTTGTTACGTACGTTAACAAGGACATGTTACGTATGTAACGAACAAAAATATTTTATAAGAGAACGCCCGTCTTTCATTTCCCTTGGACATTTCATTTCGTTCTTCTCCTCCAAACACTCAGAGATGGCATTTTCAGTTCCTCTAAGTCGATTTTGAGCTTGGAAACATGGGATTGAAGCTTGGATATGGATCTATTGATGATTCTTGAAGTGATTCCTTGTGTTTTTCATCTTCTAAGAGGTATGTTGAAATAATCCTCTCTTGAATTTTGGATTTTTGATGTTGTTGTTGATGAATGATTCGTATGAAGATGATTATGATCTTGTTGTTACAATTCTTGAGGATATATGAGTATGTTGAAGGAAGATGATGATATGTTGGTTTATGTCTTGAACATGTTGATTATGTTTATATATTCATAGTGTTCTTGGTGTTCTTGGTAGAATTGTTCGATTCTTGATGTTAGGAGGATCATATATTGGAAAATATGATAATATACACCTTGAATCATGAATGAGGATTCTTTAGATGTTAGAGGATATCGGATTTCGTTGTTTTGATGGCTATGAACAAGGTTTCGAATCATTTAGTGTTCGTGAGGAACTCCTTGATGAATTGAACATAGCAAGACGATCGTAGGATGAATTATCGGTATCTTTAGATATGAAGATCGAATGTTCATTGATTGTAGTGGTAGAATTCGTATGTGCTTGATGAAATGCGAATCATGATATCAATTTGGAATCCGGAAAGATTGTGATTGATCACCGAATATGATTTCCTTTACCTTCGTATCCGTAATCGTATTTTGGTTATGAATTCGTAATTATTTTTGCTGGATTGTTCGGACTTGTGTCTAATCGAGATATTGTGAAATCGTTGAGTTTGTCGATCGGTTATATTGATTGGTAATTATTGGATTTCGGTTCAACATGTATTCGTGCTGGTTTGAGTTGGATTGATCCGACTAGTGTTTAATCGAGATATCGTAGAACCGTTGAGTTTGTGGATTGGTTATATCGATTATTGATTGTTATCGAATGTGTGTTAAATTTATTATTGCGATAGGTTGCGATAATCGATCGGTGATTATAACCGTATATTGTGGTCATGTTCGAGCATGATCGTCAATTGCGTGGTCAGGGCCGAGGAGCTCGTAGACGAAGGCAATGAAATTGGTAGCAGCTTCATCATCGTCGTATCGGTATCGAGGCAAGTTATTACTTGCTCAGTTATAATGTTTAATGAATGGTTTCAGTTTCATTTCACTTATAATGTATATAGCAATGATTATTACTGCAAATTCTGGAGATTTGTATTATGTGTTGTCTTTCCGATTCTGGGAGTTAAATCATAAGGTTTATGATTCATTTCGGATTATTGGAATTTTGGGTATCGAGGATACATTATGGTAAATACGAGGATATGAGTATCTGCCGGTCCACAAATGCGTTTGGGTTGCCGAGCATTGCGGAAAATCTTCGGTGGAGATTTGGCATCGAGATTGCTTCTGAAGGACTCGGGTCAAGTATTCAGGATTGATTCGGTTTAGTGTCGATGATATTGATCATGAAGATTGTCATTCATGTTGCTGATCATGAGGTCGTCCTAGTTGTGTCATCATAGTGTCGTTCATGTCTTGATTCATATGTTGTTCATGTTGATGAACATATTGATTTGCATATGTGTATGCATAATTGCGTTGTTATGTTGTAAATGATCTGAAGGGATCATGAGGATCTATGCTGAGGGCGCTGGATCGAATGTCCACCTGATTTTGATCTTATAGGATCATCACGGGGATCTATGCTGAGGGCGCTGGATCGTTGGACAGGTCGTCCACCTGATTTTGATCTTGTAGGATCATCACGAGGATCTATGCTGAGGGCGCTGGATCATTGGACAGGTCGTCCACCTGATTGTGATCTTGTAGGATCATCACGGGGATCTATGCTGAGGGCGCTGGATCGTTGGACAGGTTTTCCACCTGATGTTGATCTTGTAGGATCATCACGGGGATCTATGCTCAGGACGCTGGATCATGGATTTACATTGAGTATACATGATTGTTATTATTTTTGAGCATATTGACGTAGTCATATGAGTATGCATTTGTAGGTCTTGTGTTAGGACCATGTTCGTATGTTGCATTGATCTGATCTCGGATCAGACTGACATGATTGTCGTGGTATTGTGCATCTCGAGGTATGTCCCATATTTCCTTTGGTATTTGTCTTTGATGGACAATCGGTTATCGTCTTGGGATTTGATGATATTATTCGATGGATCGTATTGGTCAGAAATGGTATATTTTCGTATCGTGAGTTGGTTATGATAGTTTGAGAATCTTGAGTATTGTTTGAGGTGCAATATAGATATTATGTTCGAGTTTATTGGGTAATCGAGTACGAGATATGAAATGTGATAACGGTTAGTCTGATGAGAATTACTTGAGTAAGCAAAGTTATGGCGGTAAGATTACGTTGGTCGTATTCTTATGTTGTATTCTCATTGGTATGTTATTATTAATGTGATGTGACGGTTATCATTGTTGGATATTATGGCTGACCCCATCGTGGGATTTCTTTTTAGGTTCTTGGAGTATCGAGCTTGTAGCGGTCGTGAAGAGATGAGCTTCCCGGAGGATACTAGCTAGGACATGTTCTGTGCATTGAGTTTCTTGATTGGTTCTTGTATTCCGCTGCTAGAGTATCTTTACGGTTGGCCTTTTTCCGCTGCGTGAGTATTTTGAAACGCCCTTTTGGTATCTGGTAACTGAGGTTACTTTGGAAACCATTTTCTAAACTTTTGAGTTTTGGCCGTTTGGCCTTGTGATTTCAAATGAGTTTTTACGACGGTTTTTGATAAATGTATTTTTATAAGTCTTTGTGAATTTTTACAGATAGTACCGTCGTTGGCCTCTTGGGCATTTGTAAATGTTTGCGAAAATTTCTTTTAGCCTTGTGGGTTCCATATCGGGGCACACGGTGCTGTAATATATCCGGTAAAATCTGGGGGTGTTACAGAATATGGTATCGGAGCTTAGGTTGTGAAAACCTAGGCATTCGGGTCGAGTTAGGTCGTGTTTTTGTCGCGTCATTCGACTTGTCGATTGACAAATATTGGAGCCGTGAGTTTTTGTTGTTCACTTGGGCTTATGCATTATGCGATTTGTCAGTGTAGTGCTGGGCTTGTTATAAACTTTTCCAAATAGTATTAACGTGTTTCTTCGGATAGAGATGTATTGTTTTCTCGAATTGAACTGAGTTTGCAAAACGTGTGTTTTGAAAATATCTGTGTCGAGTATTTTCTTGATTCGAGACATGTGCTAGTATCACGGGGAATCGTCGGCTTCACGATCTGTAAGTATTTGGATTTTTGAATTGCATTGAGATTTATTGCCGTTCTAAGTTGATATGTTTTGAAATTCAGAAAGATATTATGCGTTACAGTATGAGGTGACAAAATTGGGACATACTGATGATCTTGAGAAATTATGATTTTGGAAATCATTATGTCAGTTAGATTTTGGAAATGGAGTTGTGTAATCGGGAGAAGAACTGTGGATTGTTGAGAAGAGCAGGTAGTCATGTTAAGTCATTTTGAAATATATGAAACTGCTTTTGAGCATTTGAAAATGATACTTTTCAAAATGAATGTTTCACGGATGTTTTATTGGAAATGATTTTGGGTCGAGACCCAATTGAATTTGAAATAGTTTTACAACTCAGGACTTAGGGTCCGAAAAGAGTTTTCTACTTTTTAAAATGCGGAACGAGATTTAGACCCTGATGTTTCAAAAAAGGCTTTTCTGTTTTCTAAAACTCCGGAGATTTGTAAAACACTTTACCAATCGTTTTTATTTCCGCCTTTTGAGGTTTTTGGTTTACTTGTTCAAATAGAACTTCTCGGGTAGTCTTTCACTGTGTTTGATTTGTCGATTATCCAATGTTTTGTCATAGCATAATTGAGGTGATCCAGGATGGGTAAATGGTCGACGTTGCGAGTAGTATCTGGATGAGGAGTTTTTATTAGAGTCTATATATTGAGATTTTGGAATTTCATCGTGTGGTTTTCCGATAGAATATCAGTGAATTTGGTGACGAGCCGAATTAGTATACAGGAGTATGGATATGGTCAAGCATTTGCATAAATTCCATTTTATTTAATCGTGTGTATTCGAAAAGAATTTTTATCGAGAATTGACACAAGCGAGCCGGTTGGTTCGGAAATTGATTTTGTAGTCTTACCAAAAATTTATGTTTTGAGTTTTAAAAATTTTGAAGGAACTTTCGAAAATTTGTCTTCTTGACGAGACTGTATGATTTCAAACTAATTTTGAAAATGTGATTGATATACATACGCATTTTGCATATCATGGTGAAGTTTTGAGTGAGATTCACAAACTGGATAACACACTAACGGTACGAGGAAAAGAGATCCGAACTCTAATATGATAATTTGGTTATCCAAGGATGATCGGTTGATTTATCGGATAAGAGAAATATGCCGCGTAATGTAGATTCGGTACAAAATGTGATCTCGGAACTTCGGGTTTTGTGAAACCGGGGCATATGTGCTATGTGATTCCATTGGTATGGTAGTAGCTCGACTTTACCATAGTGATCTTTGAATGATTTCTTTATAAGTGTAGATTTGGGGATAGTGACCCCATGCTGGTGGTTTTGGATTTTGAGTAGGTCGTTCCCACTCCATGTATGATTGGACATGTTCGACGGGTTGCGATTGGTTGTTGGTATGCCGAGGGTTATGTTCACCAGTCGGGTATGTTTATTGAGATACACTGTATGTGATTGGTGTGTTGTTTTGAGAACTTTATTCGTCCGTATATATGTCTCTGTGGTTCTATGTTTATCGTGTTAGAATTTACCGTGTGAAGGTATTCCAGATTATTGTTGCTCCTTCGTTGGTCATATTGGAGTTTATCATGTTGATGATATTCTCAGTTGTGTTTTGACCATTGGATTGATCGTATTGGAGATATCATATCGATAGTCTTCTCGGTTAATTTGTTGGTTGATCATTGTTAATGATCGTATAAGTGTTCGAATTCTGTGTCAATGTTTCAAGATTGGTTGTCATTGTTTTGGGCAGTTGTTTCACAGATGTATCGTTATTATTCGTTTGATCAGAACTGGGACTTGATTGTTCGATCAGGCAAACAAGATTTGGCGCGGATAGATTATTTCATCCGACGATGATATAATTTTATTGAGACTCGGGGAATTAGGATTGTAAGCGTATTAAGGCTTTACAGCGAAGTCACTCGCTAGTATCTCAGGAGATCGTCGACTTTGCGCATTTGTAAGTATGCGGTTTTGGTTATTCAGTAATGATGATTGATCGTTGTCGTGATGGTTTCGGGATATTTTGGTTGAACGGTTTGTTTGTCTTTGCGACGGATTGCAAGTTTCGAGGACGAAACTTATTTTAAGTGGGGTAGAATGTAATATCCTGAAATTCTACTGCGATTGTTTAATGTTATTTTATCCGAGTTATATTGTACAGGATGGAATCCGTACAATATGGATAACATAATAGAAAAACTGAGGCAACTGTACTTGTATAATTATCGTATTTGGTAGGCAGTTACAATTGAGGATATCGTGTATCAGGTTATCGCACTTTTGACATTGGGTATATCGTATGAGAATAGTATTGGATTCAGTATATGTATTCAGTATGTGTATACGTATCCGGTATGTCGAGGCGAACAGGAATAGTTGGATTTTTGGCTAAGTATATAGGCCATTATGAACGCTAAATTCCAGAGCTAACGTACGTTAAATTGATAGTGTTACGTACGTTATGGCTAATGTATTACGTACGTAACAAAGGGAATAAGACTTGTGGCCGACAGGTGGGACTCGTGGTCGGCGTCTTTCGGCGAGGGACGTGTTTGGGCAAGTCAACTACGTATTACGTACGCTATAGAGGGTGTATTACGTACGTAATATGAGTTTTTACTGTAGCAAGTCAACGTACATATTACGTACGTTATGGTGAAAGTGTTACGTACGTAAGGAAGTTCACAAAATAGGTCAGTTAACTCTGGACTGCCATTACGTACGCTATCAAGGTAAGATAGCGCACGTAATAGGTTGTTACGTACGTTAACAAGGACATGTTACGTATGTAACGAACAAAAATATTTTATAAGAGAACGCCCGTCTTTCATTTCCCTTGGACATTTCATTTCGTTCTTCTCCTCCAAACACTCAGAGATGGCATTTTCAGTTCCTCTAAGTCGATTTTGAGCTTGGAAACATGGGATTGAAGCTTGGATATGGATCTATTGATGATTCTTGAAGTGATTCCTTGTGTTTTTCATCTTCTAAGAGGTATGTTGAAATAATCCTCTCTTGAATTTTGGATTTTTGATGTTGTTGTTGATGAATGATTCGTATGAAGATGATTATGATCTTGTTGTTACAATTCTTGAGGATATATGAGTATGTTGAAGGAAGATGATGATATGTTGGTTTATGTCTTGAACATGTTGATTATGTTTATATATTCATAGTGTTCTTGGTGTTCTTGGTAGAATTGTTCGATTCTTGATGTTAGGAGGATCATATATTGGAAAATATGATAATATACACCTTGAATCATGAATGAGGATTCTTTAGATGTTAGAGGATATCGGATTTCGTTGTTTTGATGGCTATGAACAAGGTTTCGAATCATTTAGTGTTCGTGAGGAACTCCTTGATGAATTGAACATAGCAAGACGATCGTAGGATGAATTATCGGTATCTTTAGATATGAAGATCGAATGTTCATTGATTGTAGTGGTAGAATTCGTATGTTCTTGATGAAATGCGAATCATGATATAAATTTGGAATCCGGAAAGATTGTGATTGATCACCGAATATGATTTCCTTTACCTTCGTATCCGTAATCGTATTTTGGTTATGAATTCATAATTATTTTTGTTGGATTGTTCGGACTTGTGTCTAATCGAGATATTGGGAAATCGTTGAGTTTGTCGATCGGTTATATTGATTGGTAATTATTGGATTTCGGTTCAACATGTATTCGTGCTGGTTTGAGTTGGATTGATCCGACTAGTGTTTAATCGAGATATCGTAGAACCGTTGAGTTTGTGGATTTGTTATATCGATTATTGATTGTTATCGAATGTGTGTTAAATTTATTATTGCGATAGGTTGCGATAATCGATCGGTGATTATAACCGTATATTGCGGTCATGTTCGAGCATGTTCATGAATTGCGTGGTCAGGGCTGAGGAGCTCGTAGACGAAGGCAATGAAATTGGTAGCAGCTTCATCATCGTCATATCGGTATCGAGGCAAGTTATTACTTGCTCAGTTATAATGTTTAATGAATGGTTTCAGTTTCATTTCGTTTATAATGTATATAGCAATGATTATTACTGCAAATTCTGGAGATTTGTATTATGTGTTGTCTTTCCGATTCTTGGAGTTAAATCATAAGGTTTATGATTCATTTCGGATTATTGGAATTTTGGGTATCGAGGATACTTTATGGTAAATACGAGGATATGAGTATCTGCAGTCCCTGGTACGTTTGGGTTGCCGAGCATTGCGGAAAATCTTCGGTGGAGATTTGGCATCGAGATTGCTTCTGAAGGACTCGGGTCAAGTATTCAGGATTGATTCGGTTTAGTGTCGATGATATTGATCATGCAGGTTGTCATTCATGTTGCTGACCATGAGGTCGTCCTAGTTGTGTCATCATAGTGTCGTTCATGTCTTGATTCATATGTTGTTCATGTTGATGAACATATTGATTTGCATATGTGTATGCATAATTGCGTTGTTATGTTGTAAATGATCCGAAGGGATCATGAGGATCTATGCTGAGGGCGCTGGATCGAATGTCCACCTGATTTTGATCTTATAGGATCATCACGGGGATCTATGCTGAGGGCGCTGGATCGTTGGACAGGTCGTCCACCTGATTTTGATCTTGTAGGATCATCACGGGGATCTATGCTGAGGGCGCTGGATCGTTGGACAGGTCGTCCACCTAATTTTGATCTTGTAGGATCATCACGGGGATCTATGCTGAGGGCGCTGGATCGTTGGACAGGTTTTCCACCTGATGTTGATCTTGTAGGATCATCATGGGGATCTATGCTCAGGGCGCTGGATCATGGATTTACATTGAGTATACATGATTGTTATTATTTTTGAGCATATTGACGTGGTCATATGAGTATGCATTTGTAGGTCTTGTGTTAGGACCATGTTCGTATGTTGCATTGATCTGATCTCGGATCAGACTGACATGATTGTCGTGGTATTGTGCATCTCGAGGTATGTCCCATATTTCCTTTGGTATTTGTCTTTGATGGACAATCGGTTATCGTCTTGGGATTTGATGATATTATTCGATGGATCGTATTGGTTAGAAATGGTATATTTTCGTATCGTGATTTGGTTATGATAGTTTCAGAATCTTGAGTATTGTTTGAGGTGCAATACATATATTATGTTCAAGTTTATTGGGTAATCGAGTACGAGATATGAAATGTGATAACGGTTAATCTGATGAGAATTACTTGAGTAAGCAAAGTTATGGCGGTAAGATTACGTTGGTCGTATTCTTATGTTGTATTCTCATTGGTATGTTATTATTAATGTGATGTGACGGTTATCATTATTGGATATTATGGCTGACCCCGTCGTGGGATTTCTTTTTAGGTTCTTGGAGTATCGAGCTTGTAGCGGTCGTGAAGAGATGAGCTTCCCGGAGGATACTGGCTAGGACATGTTCTGTGCATTGAGTTTCTTGATTGGTTCTTGTATTCCGCTGCTAGAGTATCTTTATGGTTGGCCTTTTTCCGCTGCGTGAATATTTTGAAACGCCCTTTTGGTATATGGTAACTGAGGTTACTTTGGAAACTATTTTCTAAACTTTTGAGTTTTGGCCGTTTGGCCTTGTGATTTCAAATGAGTTTTTACGACGGTTTTTGATAAATGTATTTTTATAAGTCTTTGTGAATTTTTACAGATAGTACCTTCGTTGGCCTCTTGGGCATTTGTAAATGTTTGTGAAAATTTCTTTTAGCCTTATGGGTTCCATATCGGGGCCCACGACGCTGTAATATTTCCGGTAAAATCTGGGGGTGTTACACATATGACGGTATTTAGATGCCTATTAGAGAATTTGTATTGTATTTATTTTAGAGGATTTAATTGTGATGTTATCATAACTTTTGTATTTAAATTAGTTTATTTACATTAAAAGTTACAATTAAAATAGTCTTTTCACATGTAGTCTTTTAATATGAATAAGGACTCATCCGTAACGCTTTTTCCGTGTAGAATTCTTTTAGTCTATGTAATTAGTTATATGTAATGTATTGTATTTATTTTAAAATGTTCATAGTGTAATGTTTTATCAACCCGTGCGTTGCACCCATTGCATCTAAATATTCATAGTGTAATGGTCGGTACTAATTAGGTTTCCAGTACTTAAAATAGTTTATTCACATTAAAAGAGTACATGTAAAAAGACTTTTTCTAAGATGTTACATTTAAAAGAGTCTCTTCACATGTAATCTTTAAATACTAACAACTTTTGTTTTAACATTCTACAATTTTATGCAATCTTGAAATTACGATATAATTTCGTTTTTAATTCACAACGGTTACCAACTTACCATCCCCACCAAGCAAAAAGTAAAAGGGAATAATACAAAAGGAATGGACATGAAGAGTCTCCATTATATTGTAGGAAACTATTAGTAGCATCATCATGAGATAGAGAGCAAACGTGCATATTGATTATGTAAATCATTAATATGAGGTAAATTTCCAATGAAGAATGCCACCTATAAAGCAAAATACCCATGCAACCATGCTGTATCTATAATATTTTTCAGCTTCTTTATTCAATGTATACCAATATCATACCTATGTGTCTGCATACATACGTGATACGTGCTTATGTATGCATTGATGAATGTATGTATGTGTCAAATTTACCAACTGCTGGAGGTCCGACTCAGTATTCACATAAGCTTCCCATTATTACATGTATATATTCATTCATTAGCTTTTCATGAATTGTACACTTTAAAACAATCATTTTATTTCAATACATTTTGTTTTATTTCTTTTAGCAAACACCAACCGGTTGATTATTGACATCAATTCATTGTGTTTTGAGATTGTTTTGCTACGGTTGGATACAGTCCAACATATTAAAACCCAAAACCAATGGGGTAAAAAAATTCGGGTAAGATGGGATCCAATCCATTCCAAGATATACATCTAATTTTTTATCACTATCCTAAAAACATCCGCCTCCCATCCATCTTTTTCTCTAGTTTTGCAGATCAACCACCAAACACGAACACAGCTTCACACACAAACTACCATCGTTGTAACTCCTTACCCAAAATAATCAAACACAACATCAAACCCTTTAATGTTTCTGCTCAAAATCATTTGATTTAGTTTCTGTGTTTTTTTAATGAACAAAGAAAAGAAAGTAACATCAAATCACAGATCTCCATATTCGAAAGAATACCACAATAAGTCTTTACCTCCATACAAACATCAAACCCTCTAATGTCAGAATCACACACAAATATCTTTAAAGAATACCACAGCAAGTCTTTAACTCCATATTCGAAAAGGTAGGCCAAGATTAAAAAATAATGACAACCTCTTATCTACATATAAATAAAAAACGTAACATGAGGCTTATATGGCAAACTGCAAAACTGGTGTGGTTTTTTGCTATGTTGTTTTCTTGTCTTTGGATGGTTTATATAGTGCTTCAAGCATTAATACTTCAGCAATACTTCATATTCATCAATTATGAGAGCATGGTTCCAGGAACCCTTTTGTGTTCACTCCATCATTACACGATTGTTTGTATTCCTTGGATTTTAATATGTAGATGTAAATTCATGAGTTTAATCTGTGATATTTATTTGATACGTATTAAAGGAGGGATAACAAATAGGTGCATCAAAAAAAAGTTTGCCAAATAGGTGCACTAATCCGTGATTTGAGAATTTGGGATAAAATCATTATTTTATTTATGATGTGTATTATTTGTTGTAGAGGCAATGAATGTATGAAATTAGGGGAAGGGTTGGTGGTCCAGTGGTAGGACGCCTACTCACAAGACACTCCTTTGGAGAGGTCTTGGGTTCTAACCCCACCAAAGGAGGTGAAAGAGGAAGTTTTTCTCTTTATGATCCTCTAGCTCACCGGGGCTAGCTCAAGCAACCGCTAATCAATGTTTAATCTCACGTCAAGCGGCAGTGTGTGAGTATTTCTTTACTGGGAACCCGGAGGTGCTGACCAATCAGTGGCTGTTCTCCCGAGAACTGTGCTGGGAACCTGAGGCGCTGTTAATCAGCTAAGGGCTTCTCCTTGTGCGCACAAGTATACAGAAAAGGTATTGGGAACCCTGGAATTGCTCGAGCGACTCGCGATTTACTTCTCTCAATGGGTTAAGAGTGGGTTCATTGAGGGACTAGGATTAGTCCGGCTAAGCTGGGATCACCTAGTTATCAAAAAAAAATGAATGTATGAAATTATTATCTATAGAGTTAAATGACCCCCTTGCACATTGAATTAAGGGGGATAAGCTTTATATATAATAGATTATTAGTCAACTTTACATGAAAAGTTTGTCTAGATCCATTTTTTTTTGTAAAAAGTGCATATAAAAATGAGCAAAAATTTATACGAATTCATCATTCAAAATCCTAATAGATTTTGAAGATTTTACGAATCTATCAAATAGCCTTTACAAATATATAAAACTCATGAACTCCTTTAGAATCTATCACTTATAAAAAGATCTTAAGAATCAAATTACAATACATCCCCATTAATATATATCACACATTTACTATTGATATCTTTTACTCCATCAATCTCATAGTTGTTAGTATAATTGTCAAAAATTTTCGTCCCGTAATTATTGATAGAATTCCTCAAGTGAAAAAAAAACTGAAACACTCCTTAACTATGATACAATTGATTCATTTTTACAGTTTTCTTATTTTCTCCTGAAACAAAATAAACGTTATTATTTTCATATTATAATAAACCAAATGTGCCTCCGTGCGGACGAATTCCTATGTATACTAAGGCTCTGTTCTTTTGAGCTAAAATTTGCTGAATTGAACTAAATTGTACTGAATTTTGCTGAACTGAACTGAACTTAACTGAACTGAACTGAATTGTGTTGAACTGAACTAAAATTATTTAGATCACAAAAATAAGTTGATTATATGTATAATGTTTTTAAATTTAATTCATTTAAAATAATATAAATTATTATGTATAATATTTTTAAAGATATTATGAATTTATCTTTGCAAAGATATTATGAATTTATCTTTGCAAAAATAATAATGATTATGAATAATAATTCTTAATTAAAAAATAATAATAAGAATGCCATGTTCATCGTGCGGCAAAGTATTGCATTACAAATTTGGGGATCTAATAGCGTCAATGATGAAATGCAAGAAAAATAAATTGTAGTAGTAATAAACAATTATTTTTAAAAAGTTCGTAATGTAATTGTATAAATATTGTTGGCCACTAAGTATACTGGATACAGTTTGGAAAATAGTTTAAACAACAAACTGTATGGATTTTAAATCTGAGTGTGTAGCGGAAGTCTTGGATACAGTAGGTTGCTGTAGATACAACAACTAAGTGTATAGTGTATACTTAATATATCACAGTAATTTAAAACAGTAAAAGCTGAAGGTAAATAACACAGTAATTAAAGTGGTTCGAGGTAAACCCCTCTACGTCCACTGGTCCTCCACACAGGAGTAAAAAGTTTATTATAATTACTACGTACACAACTACGTAATTATAACAATACACACAATCAATATATCGTTCACACAGATTGATATAAAGATCTTAGCTTAAACCGTTCACACAGATTGGTTTTGAGCTAATGCTTTGACTTTCTTCTTCACACACAGTTCTGAAGCTTCGTCTTCTTCAATGCAAATCCTTCACACACAGTTCCGTAGAAGCACAGATTGTTCAGTCCACACAGGGCTGATCTTGAGTTTGTTCAACGTATAGAACAGATGGTGAACAACAACTTTGACTTTAAGAGCTTTCAGCTGATGAAGTGTTGTTCAGGATGATGAGCACTGTATATCTCTTTAGATCTTGATTGCAGTAAGCTTTGGAGATATGTTTGCTCTGATGATAACTTTTGATAGCTTGAGTGTTAGGTTAATAGGTGTCTGATCTTCAATGCCTTCATAAGATATATATAGTCTCTGAAGAATGTATCCGTTGAGATGTATCCGTTTGAATGAGATTTCGTTCCAACGGGATTATGACACGATCCGGATTTCGCGGGATTCTGAAGATCGAAGGTGAGTATTTAAATACTTTATCCTTGAGTATTTAAATACTTCTTTATTCAACGGGACTTGACTTCTGTTCCTTCTTTGTCCTGTTGTGAGCTGTATGGAAGATAACTGTATTTTGAGTTTCGAGACAGTTTCCATACTTGGTCTTTTTACAAGACTTCTTGCTGTACTGAAGAGCTTTACTATATGCTGATTCGAGGCAGGTCTTCGATACAGGATCAAGCCTCAAGGCTTCGATATAGTTTCCTTTACTGTATTCGGATTGGCATATATGTCAAAACCTCTTTATCAAATATCTTTCGATACAGGGATTGGATATCCCGGCTGTTTCGATATAGGGTCTTTGTTTTCCCAACAATTTCCCCCTTTTTGACAATTTGCCAAGACTTGCTTTCTTAACTTTTAAAGTCTTCTTGATGATGCCAAAACCTTCTTCATGAAGCAATCTTCTTTGATGACTTCTGGCAGATTTCTTGGTCTTTCGTCAAAGGGTCTGACTTAGTCTAAATGATGAACTGCTCGCAGGCAAGTTCGATACAGTTTAAGGATTTATTACAACTTAAGCTTATGATTGGCGCGCAGGCACAATCTTACAATGTATTCTAAGTTTACAACTGAAATTATGAACTGTTCGTAGACTAGTTCGTACAGCTTAGTTTTCAATCAAGTTTATCTAACTTGAGATTGCTATCAAACAATTTAAGTAATCATACATCAACACAGTAGATTACGAGTTGTAATCTTTCAAGACAAACAAACGTTTTTATTGATATTCAAAATGAATTGAGTACAAAGTTTGCTGTTTTGAAAAGAAATTACAAAGCAAAAATAATATACATAGATTTCAGCTCCTTATCTATAATCCGCATGCCTCCATGGCTTTTTGCCTGGTTCATTCTCGGTACCACGCCACCAGTTCTGAAGAGAATCATTGCCTCGATCCTGGTATATAGCTCTTCCATCATAGGATCGATCAAAGGCAAGTATCCAGTCTTCTGGATGGGTGATCCGATCTCCTCTTCTGTGTTTGGATTTCATCTCAATTTGGAGAGGGAGTTTCCCGTCTTCTAGCATCTTCATAAATTTATCTGCGGCCTCCGCTAACGTTTTATAGTTCTTGAAGATGGCGGATTCCCTGATGAGTTTGACAAAGTATCTCATCAGTTCGTTCTTCCTCCAGTGCTTCACTTCGTCGGCAGTAGGATTGCGGTTGGTCGGCAGACAAATTTCCGAAGGTCTCTAAATAAGAGTTTGCCAAGGGACATTGGGATCATGAAATTCCGGTCTGAAGCCTGAAATTTTAAAACTTTGGGATAGAGGTGCTAGCTTGTTCAACTCGGCAGTGATACTGTTTTGAGCAGTCTCAAATTCCCTTTCTTGTTGCAGCCTAATTCTCCTAGCAGCTTCTCGTGCCTCTTCCCCATTTTTGGCATCATCAAGACTTTTCAGGATTTCTAGAGCAGCGTCCTGTTTTGTCTCGATGCTAGTCATTCTCTCTACAAGGGAGGAAAGAGTCTGCGACATTTCCTTAATGCATTTGTCGTGAGCGCGATTGAGAGTCTGTTTTCAATCATAGCACAAGCGGTCTTGGCTTGACTATCCTCGTTTTGTTGCTTCTTCCTTGATTGCTCTCGCTTATCTTCCATGATCTTCAAAGCTTGTTTGAAAACTTGCAAAAGAATGAATGCGTCGACAACACGAGATACTTCATGTTGAAGAGTGGTCATTTCTTCGACGTAAGTATGCATCGATTCAATGCTTTTTCAACGGAAGAGAGAGCATTCCGCATCTGGATGAATACGGTTTGAAGGCCAAGTGCACGCAGCGCTCTTTCCGTGCGTAAATCGGAGAATCGGTTGATCAAGGTTCTGCAGAGTCGTTTCAACCTTCTTACATTCACGGATGGGCGTGAAGTAAGTTGGACATCCTCAGGTTCGATACCGTCCTCGGATTCCACGGTTGAAGGGGCGGGAGCAGCTTCCTGTGGTTCGGCGACAGGGGGTTGAGAAGCTTCCTGTTGCGAAGATTCTTCAGCAAACATGGATACAGGAGGGACTGAATCCTCCTGTTGTCTTTCAGGAATAGCTTCTTGGCCGCAATGTGCTCAGTGCTGTTTCAAAATTTCTTGTTTCCTCATTGGAGGGTGATTCCTCTTAAATCGGGAATGTTCTCAGGCTGTGGCGAAGGGGGATTGTCCTGGGTAGAAGGCCCTTCGTCGTCTCTGGGTGGAGAGGCGTCTCGAGCTTCAGCCTCTTCACGACTAATTCTCAGACCTGCTTGTAAAGCATCGTCGTCGTCATCTGAGTCATGATCTTCGTCGTCTTTTGGATTAGTGGGAGAATCCTCTGACTTTTTCTTTCCTTTCCTCCGAGCGTCAGATTTGTGCAGAAGATGGCTTTCAATTAGATCCTTGCGGGAGGGATTGTCCCATCGCCAGGGCCTCAATTCGTTGAGTCGGTCACTTCGAGACGAATCTCTCTTCGTGGCTCCAATCGCTCCGGTTATACGGTGTATAAATGCAGAGCCACTGTAGCCTTTCCATTGCAAAAATCTTTCGTAGGTGTGTTCAATTTGAACCGAAAGAAGGGTCTGATTAATGATCGAGTCAGGGGAGGGACTTCGAACAATGTCTGGAGACGCTGTATTGAAGGATTCCTGTACAGGTATGGGATCCTGTACGGAAGAGGGACTCCTTACAGGGGATGGTGCCCTGAAGGAAGATGGATCCTGTATGGGTGTGGGATCCCGCAGAGGAGAAGTAGCTTTTAGCTCCAAATGGGCAGCCGACTCGCTAAAGTCTTGATCGTTGGCAGATATCTCAATATCCGTCCTAGCCGCCAAAGGCTCGGGATCTACTGTCGATACAGTAGGAGACACCTCTTCCACAGGGGTTGGGCCCTGGGGTTCTTCAACAGTGGGTTGAGCCACGGGGTAGAGTTCCTTGGAGTGCTTGGCAGATTTGATTTTCGAAAGCCTCCTGAGTCTCTTCTTGGGCTTCTCACCAGCAGAGTGTTTCTTGCTGTGAGATCTCTTTCGCTTCTTTGAAGATTCCACTTCTGGGACCTTCAAGGATTCATCTCTTGGATCATCAGAAATTGGCATGTGCCTGGTTCTTGGGTGGTTGCAAGACAAGGTGCTCTGGTTATATGCAGTAGGCTTGACGCCTCCTAAGTATTTCCTCGAGCTATTCTTCTTCGCATCGGCGGATTGCGTCAGTCCGCACTTCGTTAGGATATAGTTCAACATTAAACCAAAGGATTTCTTCTGGGTGGCAGGTTTGCACACCTCCTCTTGTAGGCATTTCAGGATTATTTGGCACCAATTGACCCTTTCACAGGTCAAAATAGCCACCATCATCCTGAACCTTAAGTTGGTGCACATCTCGAACACACCGGTTCGGTTTTCAATAATCCTGGAGCAAAAGTCATGAAGATACACATAGGGAAGAAGAAAGTTTTTCTTGTGACAAGTGGTTGTCACCATGTCAACAACTTTGGACCCTATGAACAGTCCATAAAATTTTGTAATGAGCTCTTGAGACCCGAATGTCTCAAGTTGATCCATGGTCAGGCCGTCAGCGGGTAGCCTGTAGATTCTCTGGAGCAGATCGTGGTCGATACAGATCTCAACTCCCTGGACTGTAGCAGTGATGTCAGCAACATGACCTCCTTGGGCCAATGACAGAAAACGGATGGCGGCGTTGAGGTAGAATTCCTCAACCAGATGGGGGTCGAATTTGTCAGCAGTCTTGCTTCCAAGGCGATAGAGGCCTTGTTGTTGAAGACGAGTAATGATATATTCCATGGGATCTGCGTCGTTGGTTTCTGAGAGAATACGCTCAATGATGACAGGTTTGGAGAAGATCCAGCCATCAATGATGTTAGCAGATTTCTTCAGAACAGGAGAAGAAGATTGTCCAGCCATTGATGTTTTCTTAAGAAAGAGGTGCAAGGGAATAATCGAAATATGCAGTAAAATGCAGAAAAATATGTAGGCTGTTTTTGCTTGAGAACTCTTGAATTTGCAGAAAGCGTAAAGAGTCTCTAATGGCAGATTCAGTCCTTTTATAGTTGGGCGGCAAAATAGGGTTTTGCAGAGTACGAATGGTCAGATTTTAAGGGATGGGTGGACTGAGTGTAACTGGTACGCTAATCCATTGAAATGTTTAAAAATTGAGCGGGTCCCACTTCTGACATAGGTTGATACTTTAAATGCCTAAAACGGCGGTTTAGAAAATAATAAACAATTTGAAAACATCGCGGCTTTTGAGATTCAGTTGTCCAGATGTCGTGTAAGGCATTTAATGTACATGACGTTTGACATAAAAACAGGGCACGTGGACAAAAATTATTTTGAAAGGAAATAATATTATATTATATACTGAATCGAAATCCTATAGCATGTCTTTGTTTCAGCGTCGTCTGACATTCCCCTCAAAAAGGTGTTTATAGGTTTTGAATTCCATACAACAATATTTGGATTAATGCTGTATTCATGGGTCCTACAGTATTCCCCCTTAATTATTGCACACACCAGCTGTAGGATTCATATGTCTTCGCTCGCTACAGAGCTGTATTGACGATTCTGAGTGTACAAATAATTAATATTGGATACTGTATTCTTGGGTCTTACAGCATTCCCCCTCAATTGTTGAGTAAAAACAGTAAATTACTTACAGGGAGTCTGGCTGTAGCATTCCCAATTCTTGTCTGAGCATGTTGAATCTTGTTGTGTCGAGAGGCTTGGTGAAGATGTCGGCCAGCTGAACGTCTGTATGAACTTTTTCCAGGCGAACATCCTTGTTCTCGACGTGATTCCTGATAAAATGATGCTTCATGTTGATATGCTTAGTGCGCGAGTGCAGAAAAGGATTGTGCGTGATTGCAATTGCACTCGTGCTATCACACATTATTGGAGTCTCTCTAGCATCGATTCCATAGTCTGACAGTTGTTGCTGCATCCAAAGGATCTGCATACAGCAGCTACCAGCAGCATAGTACTCTGATTCAGCCGTGGAAAGAGAGTTAGCCAATTGCTTCTTCTTGAACCAAGAAACGAGTATAGGTCCGAGAAAGTGACAAGTTCCACTTGTACTCTTCTATCTAGCTTGCGACCTCAGAGATCAGTCATTGTATACAACTAAATCGAATCCGCCTTCCTTAGGATACCATAGTCTGCATCATTGTTCCTTTAATGTACTTGAGGATTCGTTTATTTGTATTGAAGTGTGATTCCTTAGGTGCAACTTGGTATCTCGCACACACTCCAATGACAAGCTGGATATCGGGCCTGCTAGCCGTTAGGTACAGGAGCGAACCAATGAGCTTCCTGTAGAGTGATTGGTCAAACGGCTTTCCGGCTTCATCAGCACTAATTTGCACGGAAGTGCTCATGGGGGTTGGCGAGGATTTGGATGTGTTCATTCCAAATTTGTTGAGAAGCTCCTTGCTATATTTCTCCTGGTTGATGAATATACCTGTAGGCAACTGCTTTACCTGCAAACCTAGGAAATAACTAAGTTCCCCATCATACTCATTTCAAATTTACTTTGCATGAGATGTGAGAACCTTTGACATAAAGCAAGGTTAGTTGAACCAACAATAATATCATCCACATAGATTTGTACCATTAGAAGGTCATCACCTTCCTGTATCTTGAACAAGGTCTTGTCCACAGCACCTTTCTCAAATCCGTTGTTGGTTAGATATTAGGACAGGGTTTCGTACCAGGCTCTAGGGGCTTGTTTAAGTCCATACAGCGCTTTCCTTAGCCTGTAAACTAGATCGATACCATCTGTGTTGGCAAACCCTGGTGGTTGTTCAACATAAACTTCTTCTGCAAGATCTCCATTCAGAAAAGCACTTTTGACGTCCATTTGGTATACGATAAAACTCTTATGGGCGGCAAAGGCTAAAAATATCCTAATGGCTTCTAGTCTCGCTACAGGGGCGAAGGTTTCATCATAGTCGATTCCTTCTTCCTGACAATAGCCTTGTGCTACTAGTATGGATTTGTTCCTTATGATAAGTCCATTTCGATCCTTTTTGTTTCGAAATACCCATTTGGTTCCTATAACCGATTGGTGTGTTAGTGCAGGTACAAGATACCATACATTGTTTCTTTCAAACCGTTAAGCTCTTCTTCTATAGATGTTATCAATGAGAATTGTTAAGAGCGTCTATGGTCGAAACAGTTCGGGCTAAGAATACAGCGATAGTGCACATATTAAGTCTTCTAAGTTCGGATTGACATTTCCATTCAGGAAACTGTGAGACTTCAGCATTAGATTCTTCTTGTGCACAAAGTACATTTCCTTGTGTACTATGTATTCTCCTACGAGTAGAAACACCGGCATTAATGTTTCCAATGATCAGCTCTTGCGGGTGATATCTCAACCATCTTTGGTCAGGTTCTAATTCAGGATCCCGTACTGTATCGAAAGATTCTGTGGATCTGACTTCGGCTTATGACAAGATCGACTTCATCCACATCGATTCTTACAGCTGCGGGGTTGATTTCTAAATCAACGTCAGGTTCTATGGGTGTAGGTGGATCCAAGATAGATAGATGGTGGATGTTCTGAGTGATATCATCTACTCCTGTAGGGTCATGGTGTGGTTCGTCGAACACTACATGAACTGATTCCTCGATCGTCAGCTTCCTTTTATTAAAGATTCTGAAAGCTTTCTTTGACGGAGGAGTATCCTACGAATATTCCTTCATCGATTTTTCATCAAAGGTTCTAAGTTGGTCCTTCCCATTGTTCAATACATAACACCTGCATCCAAAATGTTAAAATACGAAACTAACGGAGTTTTGTTATTCCATACCTCATATCTTTGTTTTGTTGTGATGCTTGTTGGCGATCTGACGGTTTTGAGTGTAGCATCTTTGTATTGGTTGCTTCACCCGAAGTATTTGTGGCAACTTGCTTGCGGCAATCATTGTCCTTGTTGCTTCTTTCAGCGTCCTATTCTTTCGCTCAGCAACACCATTTTGTTGAGGTGTACGGGCAGCTGAGTATTCGTGCTGTATTCCATTCTCCGAACAGTATTGCTCTATAAAGCGGTTAGTAAATTCAGTACCTCTGTCGGAACGAATGCACACGATAGTCGATGCTTTTTCATTTTGCAACTTTTTCAGGAGCTCGGGCAGCCTTGATGTTGTTTCCTTCTTCTTGCTAAGAAAGATCGTCCAAGCATACCTGGAATAATCATCAACAACAACCATGCAGTATTTCTTACCTCCCAAACTTACTGAGTCTACAGGACCGTAGAGATCCATGTGTAGCATTTCCAACACTCTTTGGGTTGAAAGGTAGGATTTGCTTTTCAGGGTTGACTTGATTTGCTTGCCTTTATGACATGGTCCGCAGACGCTGTCTTTCTTGAATGACACATTTGGCAAACCTCTAACCATTCCCTGTCTTGAAAGCTTGTTGATCGTCTTGAAGTTGACGTGAGACATCCTCTTGTGCCATAACCATCTAATATCTGCAGTGCCTTTGACAACAAAACATGGAATTGAGGAGCTCATAGGCTTCCAGTCAGCAATATACATATTACCTGATCTGCTTCCTGTAAGCACAACTTCCTTGGTTTGAGTGTTCTTGACTCTACAGCGATCTATATAGAACTTCACCGAGAACTGTTTATCACAGAACTGGCTAATACTAAGTAGATTATACTGTAAGCCTTCAACATATGCAACATCGGTGACCTTGAATTTCCCGACAAGTAGGTTTCCTTTCCCTCTTGTTCTTCCTTTAGACTTATCACCGAAGCGAACTTTTGGACCGCGACCTTCTACAAAATCAGATAGCTTGCTTCTATCTCCGGTCATATGATGAGAGCATCCACTATCAAAGTACCAGGTATCCTCCTCTAGAATGTCCTGTAACAAAGAAATTAGGTAGATTTAGGTCCCCTTTGATTTTTGGGTCCATGTATGTTAGTTCCTTTAGGTACCCAAGCTTTCCTGACAGCAATTGGTTTACTGTAGGACATACTCGGTACAATGTTGCGATATCTATGGGGGGCATATCCGTAGTCGTTATAATCATGATAATTATTATGCATGTAAAATTCAGGGTTATTATTATTATTCCAGTACGAGTGCCGTCTAGGAGGTGGAGCCATTTTCTTAGTCCTAACAGCTTGTCTTACGGGTCTCGGTTGGATTCCCAATGCCGTTGATGATACCGAATCGCATCTCTTTGTCTTGAGGGATAACGGGCTCCTGTATCAATACCTCGGCAAGGCTGACCGATAGTGCGCCATGCGGGCCTTTGGTGGTTGGATACGACCTTCCTTCCGAGCAGTGCTGACATTGTTGATATGCTCGGGAGCATCTTTGTTGAGTGCGCCTCACGAGGTTGGAATGGCTTATGATTCCATTTATCGGTATAGGATTGCGGGGGCGGAATTGCAGCCTTGGGTTTTCTCGGTACAGCAGGTTCCTTCATGGGACTTGGGGTATCTTCCGATTCTGGAATGTGTTCCACACTCTTGACGAACACTGTACTAGTTTTCCCTTTGTTTGAACATGAGTTGTATCCTAAGCCACTTTTATCATGAGCATGTTGCCCAGTGCTCAGAATTTCTTCCATTCTTTTGGATGATTTTCAAACGACTTCAGAATGGTCTCAAGTTCAGTTTCTCGCTTTTCGAGAGTTGTGATTTTGGCTTGTAGTAGAACCAAATCATTTGTCTTGCTCTCATTGTGGGTTTTAACCTCATTTAGTTCATGAGCAAGTTGATGATTGCTCTCCATGAGTTTTTCAAAATCGACCTTGCTGGTTTCGCAATCAAGAGACATATTTTCATAATTTATTTTCAGCAAGTCATTTTCATCTTTCAGCTCTAAATTTGTTAATTGAAGCTGTATATTCTCAGTTTTTAGAGTCTCATGGGCCTTTTGAATGTTTTTAAATTCATTCATCATATTTTCGAAGGTATGAGATGCATTTGACAGAATAGCTAAGGTTGAACTTACCTCATCGTCGCTGTCTTCACCTTCTGGAACATCTTTGGCCATAAAGCACATGTATGCCTTATCATCGAACTCATCGTCAGATGAATCACTTTGATGACCACTGAAGACATTCTGCTGATTTGGATGGTGTGGGGGAGGCTTCTGATTCTCCAATCAGGGCCTTGAGCTTGTCTTTCCAAGCACGTCTTCTTTCATCTCTCTCTTGTTGCTCGGCCTCAGGCAATCTTTGGACTTTGGGATGAGGACATTTATTTGCATAATGGCCTGGTTTCCTGCAGTTATAGCACAGGTTAGCATCACCAGATGATGTTTTGGTACTTACCTTGTGGACAGGTTTGGGCCTGTAGGGAGTCTTTCCAGACTGTTTGATGAACTTTTTGAATTTATGCATTAGAAGCGCCATTTCATCTTGGGACAGGATGTCGTCATCACTGTCAGCATTCTTGTGACTGGGCTTCGACGATCTAGGTATGCTGTGTTGTCGGTTCGATACAGCGGCGAGAGTTGTGACCTTTGAAGGAGATTCTTCAGCTTTCTCTCTTCTGTCAATATCATACTCAAAAGCTTTGAGGTCAGAGAAGAGATCAAAAGTAGATATGTCATTAAGATTACAGGATACACGCATAGCTGTGGTCTTAATGTCCCATCGGCCGAGAGATACGAAAATTTTTAAGTTCTTCTCCTTTTGGGTGTAAATTTTGCCCAACGCTTCAAGTTCACCAACAATACCGGTGAATCGAGGTCAAGTTCCTCAAGTGTTTCCGTTGGTTTCATTTCAAAAGATTCAAATTCTTGAGTTAGTTTTGAAATCTTGTTTTCTTTTGAGAGCTCGGTTCCCTCACAAATTAACTTGAGTTTATCGATTTCTTTGCATTTTTTGCGCTCTTTACCTTGGAGAACGTGCCTTTGTCAAGAGTGACAAATAGCGCGTTCTTAGCCACGTTGTCGAGATTGGCTCGCTTCCTTTCATCTGTTGTCCATTGCTCGCGTTCCTTCTCGAGCATTTCAGCATGGGCTTGGCCCTCAATCCTTGCGGCCGGATTTACCTTCATGATCTTGATAGGACCATCCTGTATAACAAAAATCATCTCTTCGTGCATTGCTGCAAGATGAGCTTCCATTCTAATTCTCGAGTCGTCAAATTCGTTAATAGAGAACATAGGGACTTTGTTAATCATAGAAGTATCCATACTAATAATATAGGAATGGAAGAGACTGTTTTGAAAATAAGTGATTTGAATCTGATTCGATTAAAAAGAAATACGACTGATTCTTTTTAGAATCAACCGCTCCGATACCAATTGTTGGCCACTAAGTATACTGGATACAGTTTGGAAAATAGTTTAAACAACAAACTGTATGGATTTTAAATCTGAGTGCGTAGCGGAAGTCTTGGATACAGTAGGTTGCTGTGGATACAGCAACTAAGTGTATAGTGTATACTTAATATATCACAGTAATTTAACAGTAAAAGCTTAAGGTAAATAACACAGTAATTAAAGTGGTTCGAGGTAAACCCCTCTACGTCCACTGGTCCTCCACACAGGAGTAAAAAGTTTATTATAATTACTACGTACACAACTACGTAATTATAACAATACACACAATCAATATATCGTTCACACAGATTGATATAATGATCTTAGCTTAAACCGTTCACACAGATTGGTTTTGAGCTAATGCTTTGACTTGCTTCTTCACACACAGTTCTGAAGCTTCGTCTTCTTCAATGCAAATCCTTCACACACAGTTCCGGAGAAGCACAAATTGTTCAGTCCACACAGGGCTGATCTTGAGTTTGTTCAACGTATAGAACAGATGGTGAACAACAACTTTGACTTTAAGAGCTTTCAGCTGATGAAGTGTTGTTCAGGATGATGAGCACTGTATATCTCTTTAGATCTTGATTGCAGTAAGCTTTGGAGATATGTTTGCTCTGATGATAACTTTTGATAGCTTGAGTGTTAGGTTAATAGGTGTCTGATCTTCAATGCCTTCATAAGATATATATAGTCTCTGAAGAATGTATCCGTTGAGATGTATCCGTTTGAATGAGATTTCGTTCCAACGGGATTATGACACGATCCGGATTTCGGGATTCAAGATCGAAGATCGCGTATTTAAATACTTTATCCTTGAGTATTTAAATACTTCTTTATTCAACGGGACTTGACTTCTGTTCCTTCTTTGTCCTGTTGTGAGCTGTATGGAAGATAACTGTATTTTGAGTTTCGAGACAGTTTCCATACTTGATCTTTTTACAAGACTTCTTGCTGTACTGAAGAGCTTTACTATATGCTGATTCGAGGAAGGTCTTCGATACAGGATCAAGCCTCAAGGCTTCGATACAGTTTCCTTTACTGTATTCGGATTGGCATATATGTCAAAACTTCTTTATCAAATATCTTTCGATACAGGGATCGGATATCCCGGCTGTTTCGATATAGGGTCTTTGTTTTCCCAACAAATATTTTATTCCATACTACATCTTATATTTATAATGGTTGACTCTCTTCTCTTTATATTGGTGATAATATTAGATAATAATATATATACAACAATGATAATAATAATATCATGTATAATATTTTTAAAGATATTATGAATATATCTTTGCAAAGATATTATGAATTTATAAATATTATTTTAAATATTATAAATTTAAATGAATTAAATTTAAAAATATTATGTATAATATCTTTAAATTTAATTTATTTAAAATAATATTAATAATTATTTATAATATTTTTTAATTTAATTCATTTAGAAAAAATATAATAATAATTATGTATAATATTTTTTAATTTAACTTTACTTAAAAATAATAATGATTATGAATAATAATTCTTAATTAAAAAATAATAATAAGAATGCCATGTTCATCGTGCGGCAAAGTATTGCATTACAAATTTGGGGATCTAATAGCGTCAATGATGAAATGCAAGAAAAATAAATTGTAGTAGTAATAAACAATTATTTTTAAAAAAGTTCGTAATGTAATTGTATAAATATTTTATTCCATACTACATCTTATATTTATAATGGTTGACTCTCTTCTCATTATATTGGTAATAATATTGATAATAATATATATACAACAATGATAATAATAAAAATTATAGCTTCGATTATCAATAATAATGCTACGACCGATAAATTATTAGATTATTATTAAATAATAATTATTAGATTACTACAACAACTAAAAACAATACAAACAATAATACTACTACCGATAAATTAAAATAATGAGATTAATAATAAAAATTTATATATAGTATTGTTGATAATATTAATATTAATAAGAATTAATATTATATAATAATATATACAACAATAGTTATTGTTGATAATTTATATATATATATATTATTCTTGATAATTAATATCAACAATAAAAATAATTTCTTTAATCGAATCAACTGTCTTTAATGAAATCGAATCAATTGAATCAATCGAATCGAATCAATTTTGCCGAATCAATCAAAAGTGCTGAAATTAAGCCCAAAAGAACAAATTCTAATTATGAACCCAATTTATCACATGATATAAACTTGAAGTTCAATTTTTTATTAACTAGTTGCCTTCAAATATTATGACATGCTACAATATTATTTTTTCTAAAAAAATTATATGACAAGTATTGTCATAACTAGGCTGTTATTTGATCGATTTGAATTGGATTTCGACAGAATCGCCACCGACCCGAAAACTTAACGGATAGACCAAGACCGGATCAATAAGTATGTCAGGTCAATTTTTAAACCCGGGATCGGACAGAATCCTAGTAGGTGGGAACCCAAACCGAATTCAGAACCCAGAATACGGAAACCAGAATTCAAAATCGGAATAATTTTTTTAATACTATGAGTATCCGAACCAAAATAAATTGGTTTACCAAAGATTCATAGGTGTTCAAAATAAGTTGGTTGCTATAATGGGCACACTAAGCTCACCAAAGAAGTATGCTATTAACCACATATAAGTGGACTTTAGGCTCCCCTTATTTATTTTGGATTACTAAACACCGCCCTAAATTACTAGTCACCGCACTATAATATTAAATTTTTGCCCTTACTTTATATTCAGCTGATTTGTAAAATTACCTTCTCATTACTTTTCTCTCTCAACCTACTCTAAAGAAGCCACCAGCCGCCGCCGCACAGCCGCTGCACCGCTGCCGTCCGCTGCCATGTCTGGAAAAGAAAAAGCTTCGGTAACTTTTTTTTCGGCCTTCTGCTACTTTGGGCGCCAGCCGCCGTGTCGGCGGTCGAATTTTTTCATAGGCGTCCGCTGGGGACGCCTGTCCATGGCACATGCGTCCAGACCAGACGCCCCAGCCTTAGTATAGACGCCCTGGTCGGACGTCTGAACCATGGACATGCGTCCAGATCGGACGCCTATGCGCTGTACAGGCGTCCCCGGCGGACGCCCTAACCACGGTCCTGGCGTCCAGACCAGACGCCCCTGCCTTGTTGCAGGCGTGCTGGCCGGACGCCCCAGCCCTTTTTCGAAAATAAAATAAAATTTTCAATTAATAATTAATAATGTGTATTGTTTGTATGATTATTACTCATTAGTTGTATTGTTTGCTAAATGCAGATGAGAGGAGGAGCGGGCAAATCTATGCCGCTATTCACAGAGTTGATGGGTTCTGGAGCGCGTCACACCAGAGCTCGTGGTGTTGATGCTTCCGTTCGTAGACAGCGGGAGGCAGAGCGTAGGGATCACCTACCTTATACTGACTTTGGTACTGAGGATTCGAGCGATTATTATTCGCACGATGAGGACGACGATCAGGACATGAACGAGGGCGATGATGATTCTTCGTCTGTTTTGTGCTGGGTTCGGAAGGGGAGAGGGGGGAGGTTTGTAACTTCTGGGTCTACCAGTAGTAAACGACGTAGGGTAGAGGATGACACATCATGGGTGGTTACTTAGGAGATGCCTGGTGGCCCTATTGACGGCAGCGTTATCCCGAGTTTCGGTGGGCATGTCGCCGCGCATATCTGGATTGGAGAGATGAGAGGTATGCTGAAGTGTCACAGCAGGACTGTTGCTTGTCAGAGCTTGAGTCAGTGGCGCTCAGTGATGTCACCCTCTTTAGTGAGCCGGATCAGTGGGACTGGGTTATCCCACCTGACGGACGCCATGTTCAGACACATTGACTCCTTGTTGATTTCTGCATTCGTTGAGCGGTGGCAGCCCGATACGAACTCTTTTCACATGCCGTTCGGAGAGATGACCATCATGTTGCATGATGTGTGGCAGATCCTTCGCATTCCTGTCGAGGGGCGATTGGTTGATGCCGATAGAACATCTACACAGTTGCATGTGGATGTGATGGAGGTTCTTGGAGTATCGCGGTCGGAGCTACTGAGTACTCACTGGGGGGTGGCGGCGTACTTATGGACTCGATTTTTAGGTCATGCCGCGATGGAGGTCGAGTGGAGGGCACCCAGGCCGTAGCTTGGATGTGGTTGTTATTTGGATCCACCTTGTTTGTTGATAAGAGTGGTAACCGGATTAGGCCGTCCTGCTTATTGGAGGTGAGGGACGGTATGGATACGACCGGTCAGTATTCATGGGGTTCGGCCGCATTAGCTTTCATGTACTGTCAGCTCGGTATCGCCAGTCGCGGTGACTGCATGGGTATTTGTGGATGTCTTACCCTCGTTCAGGCTTGGATTTTTGAATATTTTCCCTGCTTCCGACCTCATCGAGAGCGTATGATTGTTGAGTCCACACAGCCTCGAGCTTCTACATGGAGTGTCCAGTCTGAGGGTAAGGACGAGCACCGACTCCAGCCTTTGCGTCGCCGCATTAATCAGTTGACAGCCGTAGAGGTATAACGATTTCTTCTAACAATCTCACAATTCATTTAAAAATAACTTGTTTAATTTGTTGATTATATGTACGCAGATACAGTGGTTGCCTTATGGCCCTGATCCAGTGAGGGATGTCCCGAGGACCACATTCATTGTATGGCTACGATATCGAGATATTATCGAGCCATACATGCCTGGTCGGGCATTACGGCAGCTCGGTTATGTGAAGACCATCCCTTTCCCGATCACCAGACCGTAGAAAATGGTTAGGGCGTTGACAAGCAGATTGTACCGAGCTGAGTATCCCATTCGTATGTCATTTGATGCTTGGATGATGCTTACGGGCGCATACAGGCTTCTTCTCGCTGACTATCAGGCTACTACTCATGATCATGCTACATGCGCCGATGATTACATTGAGTGGTATTATCGATATTCGCACCCTCAGCTACTGAACGACGGTGCTGCAGCTGGATCAGTGATTTCTTCTCGTTCTAGCAGCGATTACGTTTGTTGTTTAACTTTGCACTTTGTTTCATTTCATCAAACATTACTCATTGTATTATATTGTCTATATTTTTACAGTGGGTGAGTCGATTGGCCGGTATTACCCAGCACTGTATCAGACACCTTCCCCCAGATCAGGCGGCAGAAGGGACGACGATGCTTGAGGAGTACATGAGGGATTGGCATTTGGCCAACTAATTTTTTTTCATCTGTAACATTTTGTATTTTGTTTGCTTTGCGTATGACGGTATTACACAGCACTGTAATATTTTTTCATGTTTTAGTAGTTTTTTCTTTGTATGTTGTATTTTGCTGTTTTTTCTCTTCTGCATACATTGTAATAACAATCAACTATCACGATCAACAAAAATGAAAGTATTAATAATTAAGGAACATACAACAAATTTATTTTTACATCATACCGACTAATCTATTCCATTTTTCTGTCCTGCTCGTATACAAATTCTCCCAGCCACCAACACTACTATCATGGTATTTAAACCAGTTAGTCACTATGGGCGGTACAGGAAAATTGGGCATTAAATCTAGATGAATAAAATATTTGTACGTATCCCCTAAATGACAAATGACAATCTCCTGGCTAGGTCGTGTTGCCGTTGAGGGTACTTTCAACGGCAGCACAATGAGACATGAAAATAAAGATCTACGGTTTTCGAATCCGAATAGTATGACGGCGGCATTGAAAATAGTAGCAATAGGGAATAAATCTTCAGCCACAGCCATCCAATGATCCGATCCACGCGCACCACCATCCCATGTAATACGTCGAACCTCAGGTTCAATCCCATCATAGTAGATCGATCGGTAGAGTGTACAGTTAGCCATAATTTCATTTGCAATGCATACACGTACAAGACGCCATTTATCTTGGTCGCCAAATATGTAGTCGGTGATAACAAGAAATCCACAATTACCGTCTTCGGGGACATCAAGATAACCTTCTACAAATGGCAAAATAATTCCTGGTATCTTGTCGATATGGTGATAGTTACCTATCTCCACTCGGTGGTGTGCATCTGCAAACTCATATTCAATATATTACATATTATCGTAACAATATCAAACTTAAAAAGCATATCACGAGTATTAATAAATTTGTTCATACCCGATGAAGAGGCATTGTGGACTGATGCAGAAGAGCTGCGGCCACGACCACTGGATGATCGGGAACGGCCACGACCCATTTGGCTATACTCCCAACCACTAGGATCGCATCTAGTCGATGAACTTCCTCTTGGTCGACCCTTAACTGCCGTATTCACTTGTGGTTCAACGTAACGCGTTTGATCAGGGTGAAGATGATCGTGGATAATAAGTGATACGTTACGGACAAGTGCAAGATCACTCTGTCTGACCTCATCGACAAGAGCTTGGAAGTACTGATGGTCCTCCGATTCAGCACTGGTAGAAGGATCGACAAATTCGGTTGTGTCCACACCATCACTAATAATAAGTGTGCCAAAATATGTGAAGACGATTAACACTACATGGGGTCCGCAATTCCCTAACTCTCTTGAGCTCACACGCACAAGGAATCTGATGGGTGGTTTGGAGTGCACAACCGAAATGATGGTACACTTGATCACTTAATTCTCTCATACGTGTCAATTCATTCGACAGTAATCGCAGACAATGATGGGAAATACGACAACGCAAGTAGTTGAATGGAAAACCAGAGTACACCACGCCTGTACGACACCTAGACTGTTCAAGTGTGTATCTGATCTCCGTTAGTTGTGATTCAATCTCCTGGTTCACTTTGGTCCAGACGGTATCAAGGGCTCCGGTGGAAGAGTTAAGCCATTGCTTTAACTCGGCATGTGCACTCTCTACTCTACAAGTGGTTGTGTTTCTAAAATGAAGCACTTTATTCGTCCACGCAACAACGAACATCTCCTTGTATTTTAGCCATGTACCCTCAACGTAGGATATCACCTTAGGATTCCATCTCCATGTATCCTTCATGAGTTGCACCGCTTGATCGTATTTCTCTTCGGTCGTCGCTTCCATGATTTTCTTTCATTTCTTATTTTTAAACTTTTGGCCCATTTCTTTATCTTTTCCATAAATTCTGTAGACCTTGTCTTCAACATCCTTATTAATATGCCATGTACAAAGCAAGTGGGCACTCTACGGAAATATCTCTCCAATAGGACGCATCAATCCCAACTCGCGATCAGTAACAATAGTCGTCAGATGAACATCAAACCCAAGCAAAATTTTCAACTTCTCCAACACCCACACATAGCTCGATTCGGTCTCATTTTTCAAAATTGCATAGGCGATTAAGAAGTTCTTGTTACATGGAGTCATTCCGACTATCTCGAGGAATGACATCTTATACTTATTCATTTTGTAAGTAGAATCCATGCCAATGGACCATCTGTAGGTCCGGATTAAGTTGATTGATGTTGGATATGCCATGAACATGTGGGTAAAAACATTTGTATCCGGTTCGGCCTGCATCCAATGTACATAATTATTCGTCACAGCCAAATGGTGAAACTGACCGACGACATCTCTTTCTTTAAAATCATGCTTCCTCAAGTGGTCTATATAGTTATAGATATGTCGTCTAGTCGGTTTGTTCTCGGGAAATTTATTTTGAATGGCCGCCAAGATGGTACACGGCTTGGCTTGAGCAGCACTCATCTCACGAACAACTTGTTTGGCCGATTTACTCAGTCCACTCATTTGACGATGCCCCCCCGGATATACAATAAATGAGTGATTGTGCATACCCTTACTACCAGACATCGGTCTGATTATCCAACCACTCAAGTCATGTAATTGTTCGGCTTTTATCTGAAATGTACACTTGCATGCTTTCGTCTTTGTGTCCTTTCGAGCAGCGACATCCAAATCTCTTAATACCCCTATGTACCGTTCACCACGGTTACATCTCAATAGCTTTGTCTTTCATTTATTCTTGTACGACGAAATGATCAACTCGAAACCAATTTGAAGAGCAATTTTTTTCGCCCAACCAATTGCATCACAATCACTATCGAATATTTCGTCATTGACGAAATAACCACTATAATCAACGCCGTCACCTTCAAATTCTTCCAATATAACCTGAAATTTTTAATTGATAGAATATTAATAATAATACCAATAATATTATTATTGAAATTTAAAATCATGCAAAAAAGTGACCAGGCGTCCATAAATTGCGCCTGGACCATGGCAGAGGCGTCTGGCCTGGACGCCTGACCACGGTATAGGCGTTTGAATCGGACGCCCAGACCATGGTACAGGCATCTGCATCGGACGCCAAGGCCGTGGTACAGGCGTCTGGTCTAGACGCCTAAACCAAGGACTGAGCGTCCGTTGAGGACGCCTGAACCATGGTCTAGGCGGAATCTGTGGACGTCCGGGCCATGGTTCAGTCGGAATATTCAGACGCCTGCGTCATTTTCTCCGAAAAATTACCTCAAGATGTGAATTCTCGCCTATTTTCGTGGTTGTCGATGATATTGACGATATATATTTGATTGTGTGTTGGGTAGAATAAACGAAAAATTATTTCTATATTTCAATTCGAAAAACTTGTGTGTTGGTAAAGAATTGTGTGTTGGGTAGAAATAATGAAAGATTGTCAAATGGGCAAAAAAGTAATTTTTAAGGGTGGTGTCTAGTAATTTAGGGCGGTGTTTAGTAATACCCTATTTATTCTATTCCTCTTCCCTGTCTTTATATGTTTGGCCGATGTGGGATAGGTTACCAACAAAAACTCTCTTTTTTATCCTCATTCCCCTTCCTTATCTTTTTGTCTCCTCAACGATATGAGATTCTCATTGAAAGCTTCATCCTTCCTTTCACCCCTAATTTTGTTTAAGAAATAAGATAAAATATTGAAGATGGGAGAGTGGGGATAGAGAATGAAGAATTATCGGGTATTTTTCTGGTTTCACCGGTCCGGGTCTTATCAATTTTGGTCCAAATTTTAGTACTCGTATCCAGACTCGTTAATCTTCGATCTCGAGTATTTCGATCGTTTTTCGGGCGAATCTTGAATTCACTCGAACCACTAACATCCCTAGTCATGACAAGTCAATTTATGTTACCCCACATTACTATCTGTTGTGCGGCGATTAATACGCCTCAGCGGCGATCGGCACAAGGGCCGAGCGACCAAAGTCAGCCGCAAATAATCCAAGACAGACTTGCCAGACGAAGATTCCAGATCGAGATCAAGTACCGAGCGATCGTCACTTGGCACCTAGCGATCGACACTAGTGCCCGACCAAGGACGACCATCTTATACTACGTGTAAAGCTAACATCCGTCAAAGTCTACGAAGACCGAATTTCGGATGAAGACCCAAGTGCAGATCCGCAAAAGGCGCCGCGAGATAAGGTTTTCTGCCTCCAGCCCATCACCAGCTGTAGATGACAAGGACAACCTCACCTACCGACAGATCTGCCGAAAAGGTCCAAGGTGGGACCTCCCAAGACACCGACATGAGACGCGTGTTGTTTTCTCATTGGTTCGCACAACTGGTTGCCAGCGGCATCTACGGACTTTAAGGAAACCGACCCATGTGCTGAGATGATCGCCCGCTTAATTTAATACAGGAAAGGCGATCGCCCGCATGGGATTAAGACATCCCAACTGCCTCCACTCCTATAAGTAGGAGACCTCCAGCATTTGGAAACAGTTAGTTGATCACGGTTGATTTTCACACGAGAAATCAGACTTCCATCATAGGAAAAACAGCTAAATTCACACAGTTGGATCCTACAGCTAAAAACACAACACTTCATCTTTGTTACAAGAACTCACAGAGCATTAACTCTGGTTCTTCCGTCAATCACCAGCACTCAAGAGCTAGATAACTAGCGACATTACACTCTTTGTAATCTTACTCTAACATTAATATTTGCACTCCAAAGCAATATTCGTATTAATAATATCTCGCGAGAGCATTCATGTCCGTGACTAACAACCCTGGCAAATCTTGCGTTATTTATATTCCTTCATACGTGCTCTCGCATTTTGTTTGTTACTCACCCGTAGCCATATCTAGCAGACCATTACGTATAATATTTTGGGTAACAACAATTGGTGCTAGAAGAAGGGGGCATTTTCTCCGACCGTTTCGAAGAACACTCACTGTTCTCCGGAACATATACTTGAAGAAACACTCACTATTCTTCAAAGAAAATCTTTCAAGATAATGTCGTCTGCCACAACTTCGAAGAGAGCCACCCTATGGTCCGTCGGACGCCTTATTCCGGCCCAGACCGAGTCCCAACCCACGGCGGAGGGTAGCCGCGGCGATGCGAGACTCTCACTCCCGCCCCCGAGGGACGGCACAAGCCTCTCACTCGATCAATTCCAACCGCGGAACACATCGAGGAGGCAATGACCATCCCAAGGGAGCGACGGAGAGCATGAAACACGCCCACTATTACCCCATCTGCCATCCGCCGCGTGGGCAAACGAAAGCTCAAGGGATTACTTATCGAGCAATCGTCAGAAAGCCCCGATTCACAAGAAAAGGCACTCGCAAGGCGGGACAGTTCCGTCTTCAGCCGGCTTGGAAGTGACCCTTCATGGCGACTGGGGCATTATGGCCCCAGCCATGATCTGAATCCGTCACCAGGAGCTCGGCATACCCGACTCCCAAAAGGTAGGCCAGCCATCTGGCTCCCACTCTCCGAAAAGCTGAGATCGACGGCAGAGACCTCATAGCCTACCGCGGAGCCAGGAGATCGGTACATGATCGCCTCGGCTCCCGCTCCGAGAGCCAAACCGCGAGCAACCAGGCTACAGTGATGGACGCAATGCAACACCAGCTCGATGATATGAAATCACTCCTAGAAACTGGGGCAGGCGCCAAGAGAAAGGTCGCCGGACCGAGTGAGCCACTCGCAGTCCAAATCGAGCTTACCCCCGTGCAACCAAAGATCGCTCCTCCTCAAACACCTTTGTATGAGGGGAGATCGGACCCCGAGACTCACTTGAGCAAGTTTTGGATCTACATGACCAGATACGGGGCATCAGACGCGACCAAATGCCGAATGTTCCCGTTGACATTGGGCAATCTTGCCCATAGGTGGTACATCTCATTGCCACAACGTTCAATCAACTCCTTTGAAAAACTGGCGAGCATCTTCACGTCGTATTTTGCCGCCAAGGTCGCTCGACTAGAAGGTCCCCACCGCATGATGAAGATCAAGCAGAGTAAAGACGAATCCGATGCAAATTACATCGACCGGGTGGATGAAGTAGTCCTCACCGGCGAGCCCATAAGTGACGAGCTCGCCCTTTGCTCGGCCCTGGGGGGATTCGATGGTCTTTCGCCCATGTTCAGGCACCTCACGAAAGACATCCCCCCAACCTATGCGATCTTCTGCGCCAAGGCTGCCAATTTTTTGGCCAGGCAGAGGCTGCTCACCCTCCGCCTAGGCGAGGGGACACCGTCTGCCATCCAAAAGACGGTGATCGCCAAGTCCAAAAAGGCGGTCGCCAAGCCACCCGGTGATTTCAAGGCCTTTGAGGATGTGGAAGACCGTCTCCTCCACAACCTCAATCTATCTCCGGCCCATATTTTCAACACCATCGAGGGGCGCGAATGGCTAAGCAAGCCAAGGGCGATAAGGTAAAATGGTCATCTGGACCGCAATAAATTTTGTGCTTACCACAAGAGTCCCGGACACAACACCAACAAATGCCGCGACCTCTTCAGACAACTCTAGAGATTGTTCGAGGAGGGCAAGCTGGACAGTTTAGTGACTTAGCCGGAGCTCCGGGCAGAAAGGACCAAGGGCCGTGATCGACGATAGAACGACGACCGTCAATCTCCCAAACCAGTCTCCAGAGTCGAACGCGACAAGCTGTAGGACTCATATGAGTCGACCCCCCCGATCAACCTCAGCGGCCGGATCTATATGCTTCAATCAAGAGGTGGGAACTTCGGAGGTCTTTCCCCGATTCCCACCATGTCAAACGAAAGGCTACTGCCCAAGCAACGTCTCCAAAAAAGAGGATGACTAGCTCGCCCTATAAAGTTCGTCATCTAACATGATGGACCTAGGCAAGCGATCGTCTCCCCCAGCACAACGTATACCGTCGAGGATCGCCATCTAACATGACGGTCCGAGGTAGAAAAGTACAGCCATGGTTCTGGAGGTCGATGGAACCGACAACCCATCTATGCAAGGTTCATTTGGGCAGAGATCGCTCACCCTTTGTTTAAATACGAGGCGGGCGTAACCGAAGGTCCCTCCAAAACAGATCTGTGGACACGCTCGCCCGCCCTCAAAGGTCCATCATCTAACATGGTGGACCTGGACAATGCGACGCGTCCCTCCCCCCGTCACAACGTATGCCCTCAAAGGTCCGTCATCTAACATGTTGCCGAGGCAGAAAAGTGCTAATAAGCCACTGTCGCGAAGTCAATTAATCCGACGGTGCCCGTGCAAGGACTCCTCCAGGCAGAGATCGTCCTCCCCATCGCTACATTGCGAGGCAAAACGTAGGCTACGGAGGACCCTCACAATTAAGTGAGTCGCGAGAAGTAGGCCATCAGACGGAATGTCGCTCGCGCACAAGAAATGGTCGCGGAGGTCGGTTCCATCGAACTCCACGACTGTGCACGGTTCCTCTAGGTCGAGATGGTCGGCCTTCCTCGAGGAATCTGCAAAATTGAAGATCGCAAGAACTAAACCAAAGATCACTCGTTAAACGATTTATTTTTGTTCCCTTACTTTCACTAAGTAAATAAAAACAAGGGAGAAGAGCGGAGCTATACATACGATGATCGGCTTTGTTCAAATACACATGCGACGATCGCTCCTCAAAACACGTTTGTATAAAGTTGAATGCAAAAGATTCAGAAAGACGATCGTACAAACAAGAAATCAGAGAAGGAGATATTGATTTCATTTCATTGGAAATACAAGTACAATCGCCCGAAGGCAAAATACAACAAAATCTGTAAAATTACAAGCAAAAACAAAAATATTGTTGTTAGCTCAGGCTGCCTCTGCCGATCCATCTCCCCCGGCCGCATGATCGGCGTTCGCTCCCTCACCGGCATCAGGCACGGCGCCCCCATCCTCCGGGGCATCCGGGTGAACGAGGTTGTCCGGCGACGGATACCAGATCAAGTCGACTCCGAGATCAGAGAGGTCGAGGATCGGCACAAAGAAGGCCGACTGCAGAGGGTGCTCAAGCACGTAGGCTTTGAAGTTGTCGACCAAAGGGCCGACCTCGAGCCCTCCCTTCTTGGCAGCGCGGATTGCGTCAGCATAAGCCATATAATAGGCAAATTTGCTGACATATTCCACGTTGAGGAAGTGATCGACCTCGGTCGTCTTCAGCTTCTCCCTCATCCCCGCGATCATTTGGTCCACGCCCTGGAGCTCGGCAACCTTAGCGGCCACCTCTCCCTTCGACGACGCCAGCTCGCCGGTCAACCGATCGACAACCTCTTTCACCTCAGCTGCCTCCCTCTGCGCATCCGCGTGCAATCGGCGGGCGTCCGTCATTTGATCACGCATCTGGTCGGTTGCCGCCCAGGCCCGGTCAAGATCCTGCCTTGCCTACTTGGCCACCTCCACGGAGCTCTTCTCCATCGCCACGATCCGGTTGACAAGCTCAGCATTTTGTTTTTGAGAGGCCTCTAGGTCCACATGGAGACGGGCGGTGGAGGGCCGTCCCTCATAGTCCTTCACAGCCTGAGAAGCCATCGTCGCCGTCTGAAGGGCCAGAGCGAAGGTCGACTGCATCGCATCGGCGGACCACCGGCGTGCAATCGCATCCAGGTCAGTCCTCCAGGCCTTCGGCAGGGGGGCGGCAGCCCGAGCAATGTAAGAAGGGACATCGCAGGCCTCGCGAGGGGCATTGCTCGATAAGAAGTCTAGCACCATCGGCGAGCAGTTAGGGTCGGCACGACGGACCCTGCACTAAGAACAAAAGAGTTAGCACATTTCCAACAAGGGAATATCACAACCCAAAAATGTAATCAAACTCACCTAGCGACCTTCTCCGGGTCGCGGCCAAAGAACGGCCTCCCGCAAGGGGTCTCAGCGCGAGCGATTGTCGTGGCCTCCAGAAAGCTTGACGAAGGCGTAGACCCATCCGCCACTGGAATCACAGAAAGGGGAGGCACGGCGATCGGCGGCGCCACTGTGGGCGCCTCAGCGGCAATAGAGGGCGAAGGCTCTTTCGTCCTCCGCCTCTTGCGGTTGAGCTGGAGCTGTCCCTCTGTTGTGAGGAAATCCCTCACACTATGCCGCAAGTGCACGGTGTCAACAAGTAATAAAGTGATAAGTAAGATATTGTTTCCTCGAGGACTGATTTCACTAAGTACCAAAATATAGTCAACTCGTAATTTTATTTGAAGAACAATTATATAGAATTTATTTCTAAACTAATTGCAGAAAAATAAATAGAAAATAATAATAGTAATAACAAAAATAATAATAATAAGGGCGTAGGATTATGATTTTCATCTCAAACAATCAGGAATGATTTTTATTTAATTCAATTCACTTTTATTCAATTGATTGTAAGCCACGAATTCCTAAATTATTCTAAAGTCTTTCCCAAGGTCGATAGAAAATACTAAGAATTATTAACTCGATGTATCCCTATTCGAATTAGATAATTAATAGCTAAAACTGTTCATGAATTCCCACAATAAACAGGCTTCACAATCCCCATGAGTATATCCCTATCTCACGAAAATCATGATTTTTCTCACAAGGACTATGCCTAAATTTCATCTCCCGAATCCATAAAGACATTCAAATCAATTCAACTATTGGCCAGACAATTGAAATCATTGAGAACAGTGAAAAAAATCCAACTCAATACGAATAACGAGTGAATTGAAATAAAAATAAATAACTCAAACCGTCATGTAATCGGCTACAATCACAATCCTACTCGAACAGATCTAGAAAATAAGATGCAGAAAAATTAAGAAAAACCGTAAGGGATCCGTGGTCTTGTCGTCGCCCATAAATCTCTTCGTTTCCGCTCTCCCCAGATTCTTGTGTTCTTCGATCCCGTCCTACGATGTCTTCGATGATCCCCTTTTTCTGACCTTCAATGTTTATTTATAGCTATTCTTAGCCTCCAAAACGCGTCCGTGAATTAGGTTGAAAACGGGCTTCAGAAACGGCCTAGAAACGCGGCAAATCTATCAAAACCGCCCCATGGTCCGCGGCTCACTTAATCTGTGCCGCGGCCCCTAATGTTCAGCGCTTCTATACTTGGGCGCATTTTCTTCATGGGCCGCGGCTCAGCATCCTTGTGCCGCGGCCCCCGGTACAGTTGGTGCGGCGCCCTGCTAGTCACCTTCGTGTGCCGCGGCCGAGCCTTGGTGTGCCGCGGCCCCAGGCTAAAAATTGTCGTTTTGGCCCGTTTTTCTCCGTTCGAGCTTTCGGACTCCAATTTCCTACAAAACATATAAAGATGGTGCATTAAAATCTCATTTAAGCAGATTTAGACTTCACATGGATAAAAATAATGATAAATAAGCGCATAAAAATACGCCTAACACCCTCCTCCCGAGGCGCCGGCTTGTCGACGACAGACTCCACGAGAGGTCTCGCCTCCGGAATAGGACGGATCGATGCCGTAGGGGCACGACTCGTCTTCTTCCCTTGGCGGAGACGTCTCATGATCCCGGGGTTCGACATGGCAACTTCTCTCGGTGGCTCGGAGTAGCGGGGGAAGTGGATCTCTGCAAAGAAGACAATCAACCAAATTCAGTTACAGTTCTCAACCACAGGACGATTGTCAAGCTAAGGTAGTTCGAGATAAATTTGTACCCGGGACCCTTAAGTGGCGGGGAAAATGAAACAACCAAGCGGCCAACCAATGAGCTTCGTTGTTGATCCGGCGAGCGTCGATATGACTGTCTGAAAGACTAAGTATTCATTCCCAAACGATCGCAAAATCAAAAGGTAGATCGCCTACTGCCGGAACAAGGGTACCTGCAAAAAGAAAGCCAAATTAGATCAATTCAGGATATATCCAAACGAATGGAGAGTCAAAACCCTTACTCGGATTCCTCTCCCGGAAGTCGGTGGGGATATCCAACTCATCGGTGGGATTGTCACTTGCGGCCGATTTCCACGCTCTGCCGACCCAAAACCACTTCGTCAGGTCACCCAGGACCTTGTTCGGCACCCCAAGAATCACTCGGCTCGAGCGACTTTGAATGTGGTAGCCGCCAACGGAACCCTTCTGAGCCGTCAGCTTAAAGAGATAGTTCATCTCCAGCGCCGAAGGAAGACGGAACAACCGATGACCGCCAAACAGAGTAAGGGTGCAGATGATCTGTAGCCAGGCGTTCGGTGTCAGTTGGAGCGGCGCCACATTCAAAGCGGTCAACAAGTAGGACACGGCGAACGGCAGTGGGAACCGCAGTCCGACCCCCATGATCGACTCATTAACGGCGACCATACCCTCAGGAGGCTGGTCGGCACGTTCATTCTCGGCAGGCACATAAAGGGAAACGTCAGAGGGGACATGGAACTCCGCCCTCCAACGAACCAAATCCTTCCTGGTCGCCGAACTTTTAATCTAGCCAAGGGTCCACGGGGAGCGGCACGCGGCCCGGAACAGTGATCGCCTTTCAGGTTCATGGTGATGGGCGATCGAGTATGCATGAAAGTCGAACTTAGGGAGTGGGCCGGACAGTCTCTCCATAAGCTCGGCAAAGTCTGTAAAAGCTTTGCCGAACGCACTGTTTTGCTCCCAGTACGCTTTTATTGCCATCTCCTCTTCGACCAGCGAGCGCTTCCGCTCCGCCTCTGCCGACCTGGCCGCGTCAGCTTCGTTGAAAAGTTCTTCAATCTCTGCGGGTTCTATCCTGGCGCGGATAGCCTCTACGGCTGTCTCTACATGGAACTCCGCGGAGGTTTCATCCCGGGCGGTCGAAGTCGCGGCGGCGGAAGTGCTACCCGCCTCATACACTTTTGATACTTCTCCGGACATCTTCAAAAGAAAGAAAAGGAAAAGAAAAAAGGCTTTTGTTCTTACCTAAAAAGTCTAGTCGAACGGCGCTCGGAAACTCAAATCTTCAGAGAAATCGGGCGCTGCTTTCTTCTCAGGCGAAATGCATAAGGTTATAACCCTGAAACCCTAGTCCCTTTTATAGGCGAGAGCGGGGGGCTTTTGGGCAAATAAAAAGATTCTCGAGGGCCAAAGCGCAAGGGTCGGATAAATCCGCAATTAATGCCGCCCTCGAAACCCGCGTGCGCGTCGTTTCGAGGGCACACCAAAGGACAGAGTCTGACAAACCATCGGACTCCCCCAACAGGAACGCAACACGTGCCCAATGACGTTTCAAGACCGCTGTCACTTCCCGCTCTTTTCAGCGACCGAATATGTCGTCCAAATTCAAAATCAAGGTCCGCTCGAGAAGACGATCGCCCGAGTAGGTCGTCCATGAAGTGATGAGTGGCTCGTCTAATTCAAGCGATCGCCAGTAGAACCACCTCACCCCACGTCTTTAACATGGGAGCGAGCTGGGGGGCAATTGTTGTGCGGCGATTAATACGCCTCAGCGGCGATCGGCACAAGGGCCGAGCAACCAAAGTCAGCCGCAAATAATTCAAGGCAGACTTGCCAGATGAAGATTCCAGATCGAGATCAAGTACCGAGCGATCGTCACTTGGTACCTAGCGATCGACCTAGTGCCCGACCAAGGACGACCGTCTTATGCCACGTGTAAAGCCAACATCCGTCAAAGTCTACGAAGGCCGAATCTCGGATGAAGACCCACGTGCACATCCGCAAAAGGCGCCGCCAGATAAGGTTTTCTGACTCCAGCCCATCACCAGCTGTAGACGACAAGGACAGCCTCACCTACCGACAAATCTGCCGAAAAGGTCCAAGGTGGGACCTCCCAAGACATCGACATGAGACGCGTGTTGTTTTCTCATTGGTTCGCACAGCTGGTTGCCAGTGGCATCTGCGGACTTTAAGGAAACCGACCCATGTGCTGAGATGATCGCCCGCTTAATTTAATACAGGAAAGGCGATCGCCCGTATGGGATTAAGACATCCCAACTACCTCCACTCCTATAAGTAGGAGACCTCCAGCATTTGGAAACAGTTAGTTGAACACGGTTGATTTTCACACGAGAAATCAGACTTCCATCACAGGAAAAACAGCTAAATTCACACAGTTGGATCCTACAGCTAAAAACACAGCACTTCATCTTTGTTACAAGAACTCATAGAGCATTAACTCTGGTTCTTCCGGCAATCACCAGCACTCAAGAGCTAGATAACTAGGGACATTACACTCTTTGTAATCGTACTCTAACATTAATATTTGTACTCCAAAGCAGTATTCGTATTAATAATATCTCGCGAGAGCATTGAAGCCCGGGACTAACAACCCCGGCAAATCTTGTGTTATTTACACTCCTTCGTACGTGCTCTCGTATTTTGTTTGTTACTCACCCGTAGCCATATCCAGCAAACCATTACGTATAATATTTTGGGTAACAACACTATCAATCTCTGATATTATAATATATGCACAATTTTACTTGATAAATGATGGCGTAAAATTTATTATTTAGAAAAGTATACATGTCATACTTATTTTTTATGATATTAATATTTTCTAATAAACCGTGCATTACATGATTATACATGTCATTAAGAAAATTAGAATATAGGAAACTTTAGATAAAATAAATAATTTAGTTAAATATATTAGAAATATATTTATACTTTTCAAAAATAATTTAAAATTTATATATTATCAAAAAGGATTTTATAAATATTAAAATATTGTAAAAAAATTACTTAAATAATCTAATAAATATATTAAAAATCTACAAATATTTTGATAAAAATGGGAACAAATTACTTGGAATGTATTTTTCTAAATACTAGATAATCTTAGATATCGTAGGAGTAAATACAACCATTTATATATATGAATAATAAGTTAATTTTGGGCAGGTAATAATATTATCTGGGTATTGTGATTGATTTTTCTGTGTACGGATAGTAGTGTTGAGTTTTAAAATGGGTTTCAAATAATAAGAATATTATATTTTAACCACATTTGAGTATATATCTATAATATCCGTACTTAGTTTTTCTGGTTTATTTTTTAATTTCTTGACTCATTTGTATTCGACTTATTGACTATATTATGTTACTGGATTTGTCATTTCACATTCCTTGTTTTCCGTTATGATTTCTGTGATGTTTTGTTACTTTTACGAATTTTGGATTCCGTGGTTATGTATCGTCGGAGCTATGTTGACATATTTGGTTTTTTCGTGATCGCATTCATAGCGCCTGGATTCAGAACTAGCACGTTTGTGTAAGCGCTAGATCATTTTTATTTATTTGTTATATTGTTGTCTTTTCGGAGATTTTCAGCTTCTTTGTCATTTGTTGTGTTGTGTTTTTCGAGACCGCTTCATAGCTCGTATGATGTCGCTTTCCTACGAAATAGCTCTTTGATTCGTATGATGCATGCAAAAGTAAGCGTTTTGCCATTTTCAGAAAATTATTCGAGACAAATTCAGAGCTGCTGAACAGCACATGCTGTTCAGCAACAAGTACCATAAACTCCTATTTGTTACGGCTGTAATATCCACTTCTTTACGGTCGGACGTCTCTCGTGTATGGCCGTAATTGTGGGTGTTTCATAAGGTTCTAATGGCCAGATTACGGTCGTTTACCTTAACGTTATGACCGTAATTTCAAAGAGTTACAACCGTAATTCTTACCTGTTTTGACCGTAACTAATAGCAGGTATAAACAACGCAAATCTAGTTTTTTAGCTAACGCGTTAAGTATCCCGCCTAGGGAACTTGGTCATTTCACTTCATCCATTTTTATTTCTTGAGCAATTTTGAGTGTTTTCTCAAGAGGTTGAATTCTTGGGCATCGTAGGGCTTCGGATTAAGGGTCTCAATACTCATCAGTATTACTCGCTCATCAATATTACTCTGTTCAAGGTATTATTCCATAGACCCTAGGTTTGGGGTGTTTGGGGGTTTTGGATGAACTCTTGCCTTCCTAGTCCGATTTTGTATTGGTTATGGTGGATTGATGATTGTATAATCGTATTCAATTGTGTTTCTTGAAGTTTTTTGGATTAACCTCTTCATTTTGGTACTTGTCGTGATTGGGCGAGATTGTGCCAATCTAGTGTGTCTTAATTGTTTGAAAGAGGGTTGCAGGGCGTCCCTTACTTTGTCTCTTATTCGATCTTATCGTTGATCGAGTATTTTTATATGTTTGGGCTGAGTACACTAAAAAAAAAAAAAACTATTTTTACAGACACTAATTACCGACGGCAAAAATAGCATGCCGTTGGTAAAAACTGTTACCGAGGACATTACCGATGGCACGAATCCATTGGTAAAATCTTTGAAAAATCCCGACGGAAAATGCCGCCGTCGCTGATTTATCGTCGGCTTACCGACACCCTGTCCCTCGGTAATTTTCTCCTTGTCAAAATTCAGGGACGGTTTTACCACCGGTAACGGCTGTTGGTAATTACCGACGGCATGGTGCCGTTGGTAAAATCTGTATGCATTAAAGTTTTTTCTTTCTTTTCGGGCCGGGGTCGTGTCGGTATGGAGCAATGTCTTCATTCAATGTTACCCAGCAAGGTCTTGGTTTATAAAGTGATGAATATTGTGGTACTTTTCCGATGTGGGATAAGTTTGTTTCAGAATTTACCGACGACAACTGGCCGTCGGGAAATGCCGTCGGTAAATTCTGAAATATAAAAGAAATGGAAAAATTATTCCCGCCATCGGTAAATTCCAAAATATAAAAAAATAGAAAAATTATTTACCAACGACAACCGTGCTGTCGGTAAATCTGTCGTCTCTAATGCCGTCGGTAATTTGATGTTAAAGTTCGCGCCAACATGCCGTCACTAAATTCGTCGGTAAATTTAGTTAATTGATGTTGTCGGTAATCCGTCGGTATTTTAGGTATTTATCAACGGCAGAGCGGCCATTTCGTTGGTAAAACCAGTTTTGTTTTTCGTAGTGGTATCTTTTGAAGAACTCAAAAGTGAAACACTTTTGTTCATAGTTACTCTCGTGCATTAACAAGCAAGGCAAGTATTTAATTACATGATATGTATTTTTATGTATTTATAAATATAAAATAAAGAAATGTGCAAGTGGGATATGCTTGTATCTTTCACCCGGCGATATCAAACGGAGCGTTTGGATATCGTATTTTGAGGGGCAAATCACGAATTCGTGTGATTATCCACGTAGGAATGTCCGACGGGGCGTATAATGCAATATCTGTACTTTGTATTCTGTTTTTCTTTTTATATTTTCTTGGGGGTGGGATCTCGCAGCCGCACAAAGACTACGCCGTGACCGCCGTCTGGATGCAAGACACACACACAAACACCCGTCTTGGTGTGTGTGATCGGAGGCAGTGAGTGCACGCATTGTCAGCATAATCAGAGTGATCCCTGCCCATTTTCTTGACTCATTTGCACTCGGGTTGTTGATTTTGATGTATTACTGAATAATTCATTTCGTAATTCCCTGTTTTCGTTATGAGTATTGTGATATTTCATACTTTTATCAAATTCTTGATTTTCATGGTTTTGTATTGTTGGGACATGTTTGAAGTTGTTGTTGTTGACACTTGAAGAGATGGCGCTTGGGTACGTGACTAGCGTATTTGTGTAACCGCTAAGTCATTTTTCATGTATTCGATGATGTGTTGCCGTTTCAAAGATTTTCGGCCTCTTTGCCTTAGTGTCGCATTGTGATGTTCGAGACCATTTCGTGAATCGTATGTTGTTTTCGTACGATATGATAGTGCTTAAATTCATACGCAAGCACTCTACCACTCTTGTTTTTTCACTTCGGTTGTCGTTCGGTTCGTTTCTAGAGATGGCTAGGGGTGTCTAAATGGTTCCCGGTTAGAACCGAAACCGAACCGGAACAGAGCCGGTTCCGGTATTTTCGGTTAACGGTCCGATTTTCGGTTCCGTAGTTTTAAATATTTCGGTTTTGGGTTAGAACCGGAACCGAACGGTTTAGAACCGAAAACTGGTTTTATAATATTAGATATTATTTTTATATTTTATACTTATATATTTTATTATTTTAATTTTTGTAAATTAAAAATTTAAAACTCTAATTTTGTTAAATAAATATTTTATATTTTGTTAAAAACTTATAATAATATATTACATATTTATTAAATATTTAAGTGCTTCTGAATGATTTGCACATTTAAGTGCTTCTGACATGATTTCATATGCACATACAAAACAATATATAAAGCAATTAGAATAAACAAAAGCGTAATAAATCCCACACCTGGATAAAATGCCGTTCTTGAACTTGAAGAGATGTTTGACTCGACATTTCTAGGCCCGTAAATTCTTGTTATTATATACAATTAATAATAATAATCACTATTATTATAATTTGTAAATATATAATAACTGGGAATAAAATATGAGGCATAGATTAAAATTGAATTATTACTATTAATGAATACAACCAATATTTTAATGGCTCGAATAAATAAGGCCGAATTTTAAATATTAAAAAGGCAATTAAAGTAAAATTTAAGGGAATAAATATTTAAGGACTAAAATTGAAGGAGTTATAAAGCTAACTGGGGCTAATCCGTAAGAATTAACTATCTGGAGACTGAGATTGAATAAACTGAAGAGTTGATTTGGAGCTAACTGAAATAATTATAACCAGACTGGGGCTAAATTGAGTATTCTAAAAAAACCTGGGGGTGATAAATTGAATTATTAGAAAAGCGTTGGGTATAAAAACCCAATCCCTAATTAATCGACCGCAATTCCCCTCATTCTCATTTCTTCTTCTTCAACCGATCGATCTACCCTCTCTCTCCACTCCTCTGCCAAACACACACACACACACACACACACAAAGTCATGAATCTCACATACAAGAAAATGCAAGAAATCTGCTCCTCATTTGCAGATACCACTCGAAACACACGCACACACAATCGGTCACAAAAAGGAGCTGGTGGTGCGACAGACTGGTGATGGTCGGCGACGGAAGCAGCGTGCGGCGCACGGTGGAACAGGGTTGGGTTCGTACGGGCCTGATTTTGGGTTTTCTGAGGTGGGAGTTCGCCCGACTCGTCGGGAACTGTGAGGCGGCGGCGCGATTTGGAAGGGAGGAAATTGGGCGGTGGCGACAGGCTGGGTTGGTCGCGGTCAAGAAATTTATCCCAGGTTTGTTTTTCTCGAGTTATGATTTGAAAAAGAACATGGTTTGAGTTTTGATTTGAATTCTGGTTGTAGGATGACTCCCTTGAGATTATTGAGTTTCTAATTTGAGGTTGGAATTGGGTTTTGATGATTTAAACTTTTGCAGTAGGAAGGAACTAAATCTTTAACATCAATTGTATGAAGAAGAGGCAGAGGCCGAAAGTTTACCTTTCCTGGTGAAGATTTGACTGCCGAAGGGTTTGAAGGGCGGCCTTGAACGATTGCAGAAAAAATCCGAAGAATATTTGTGAACTGGAGTTTGTTGTGACAGAGAATTGTGAATTGTTCTGAGTTTTAGTTTATATTGTATTAAAATGATTTCAAAGGGTTCTTATTTATTTGTGTTAATTATGACATAATTGTTTGAGAATTTATTTCCAATTAAATGTGTTGATTTGAGAGGTTAGGAATGAATAAATGAAAATGGAACTGCAGCCAAACATTTCATCTGGAGAAACAAATAGTCTTTGGACTAAGATGATAATTGGGCTGAAAATAGATATTTATTAATTGGGCCACTAAATTAATTATTGAATTTGGGTTGAATATTATAATGGGTTTGGCTTAGATCGGCCCAAAGTGAATGGATTAAATTAATTAAAATGGACTTGTGAAATCTTATGGGTAACGATTAATATCGCTTGAAATTTGATTCGGGCCTAGATATGACGACATGAAGTACGATGAAATAAAACGAAAAATGACACGACATGAATCACGTGACTTGTCATGAATAAGAATGGCATAAATGAAATTTGCATGATCATGAGAATGAAATGAATTAAATGATAAAACTATTCGGGTATTAATTTAATAATATTGAATGTGTTTTTTATAATTCATAATAAATGTATATGCGAAATCGGGGCGTTACAACCTACCCCTCTTTAACAAATTTCCGTCCTCGAAAATTAAGTTACGTACCTTGAAAAATAAATGTTGGATACTTAGAACGGATCTCCTCTTCACGCTCCCAAGTTGCCTCATTTGGTCCATGACGACTCCATTGAACTTTCACCAATTTAACCTCTCTGTTTCGTAACCGATGTACCTTACTCTCCAAAACAGCTATAGGTACCTCCTCATAAGTCAGATTCTTGGCTACGTGTAACTCTTTGAAATTGCATACATGACCAGGATCATGTATATATTTTCTCAACATGGAGACGTGAAAGACATTGTGCACTCCTGATAACTCCAACGGCAATGCCAAACTATAAGCAAGATCACCGACACGACCCAAATCTCAAAATATCCGATATAACGAGGCTGTAGCTTTCCATTTTTACCGAATCGTATCACTCCTTTCATCGGCGCTACCTTCAAGAACACCTTCTCTCCAATCTCAAATTGTATATCTTTTCTTCGTTTATCAGCATAAGACTTCTGTCGATCCTGAGCAGTCTTAATTCTACTTCTGATTTCGGCTATCTTCTCTACAGTCTGCTCGATCAATTCTGGACCCAAAATCTTTCCTTCTCTGACCTCACTCCAATAAAGAGGCGATCAACATTTTCTTCCATATAGAGCCTCATACGGGGCCATTTGTATAGTCGCTTGGTAACTATTGTTATAAGCAAACTCTACTAAAGGCAAAATATTCTCCCAATTCTCACCAGTATCAAGAACACACGCCCTCAACAAATCCTCAAGTGTCTTGATAGTCCGTTCATATTGACCATCGGTTTGCGGATGATATGTAGTACTGAAATTCAACTTAGTGCCCAACGCACTCTGAAGACTCTTCCAAAATTTCAACGTAAACCGCGGATCTCTATCCGAGACGATCGACACTGGAACATCATGTAACCTCACAATCTCCCGAATATAAATCTTCGCATATTGTTCCATACTGTAAGTCATCCTCACAGATAGAAAATGAGATGACTTCGTCAAGCAATCTACTATCACCCAGATAACATCGTTCTTCCTCACAGTTCATGGCAGACCAACCACGAAATCCATTGTGATATGCTCCCATTTCTATTCTGGGATTTCCAACGGTTGAAGTAAACCTCCTGGCCGTTGGTGTTCTGCCTTCACCTGCTGACATATCATACACCTCTCCACAAATACACCAATGTCCCGTTTCATTCCTCTCCACCAAAAGAACTTCTTCAGGTCGTGGTACATCTTTGTACCTCCCGGGTGGGCGGAGTATGGTGCATTATGAGCTTCTTCAAGAATTTGCTTCCTAAGGGATGGATCATTAGGAACACATAACCTCCCATCATAATCAAAACATCATCTGCGTCAACGACAAACTTCTCAATACTTCCATCTTGTGCTCGATCTTTCATCTTGCACAAGAACTTATCACGAGGTTGAGCCTCCTTAATCTTATGCCTCAAGTTTGGTTGCAAGACCAAAGATGATAGGATTGCCTTCAAACTCTTTGAAGACTCAACTACCTCAATCCTCAACTGGGAGAAATCTTTTAATAAACTCTCCTGATCGGTCAAGTAAGCTAACTCGCCTCTAGTCTTCCGACTCAAGGCATCATCTACCACATTTGCCTTACCCGAATGGTAATGGATGGTACAATCATAGTCCTTCACCAATTCTAACCATCGTCTTTGTCTCATTTTAAGATCATTCTGTGTGAAAAGATACTTCAAACTTTTATGATCCGTTTATATCTCACACTTCCCTCCGTAGAGATAGTGACGCCAAATCTTCAGCGCATGTACTACAGCAGCCAACTCCAAATCATGCATTGGATAGTTCAACTCATATGGTTTAATTTGTCTCGATGCATAGGCTACTACTTTGCCATGTTGCATCAGAACACAATCCAACCCCTGCTTTGAGGCATCACTATAAATAACAAAGTCTTCCGTCGGATCAGGAATAGTTAATACTGGTGCCGAGGTTATTCTCCTTTTCAACTCTTGAAAATTTTCCTCACACTTGTCACTCCATTCAAACCTCACGCCTTTCCTTGTTATCTGGGTCATAGGAGTGGCGATTTTTGAAAATCCTTCGATAAATCTCCTATAATAGCCAGCTAGGCCCAGAAAGCAGCGAACTTCGCTCGCATTCTTGGGTACTCCCCAACTACTCACTGCTACAACCTTATCGGGATCTACCTCAATTCCTTTTGAAGTCACCACATGTCCAAGGAATCAAACTCTGTTCAACCAAAATTCACATTTCTTGAACTTAGCATATAACTTCTCCTGCGAAGTGTCTCTAATGTAATCCTCAAATGCTCTTGGTGTTGTTCCTTGTCCTTAGAATACACCAAGATGTCATCTATGAAAACGATCACGAACTTATCCAAGTAAGGTTGGAACACCCTGTTCATCAAATTCATAAAGACTGCCGGTGCATTACTCAGACCAAATGGCATCACTACAAATTCAAAATGCCCATAACGGGCCCTGAAAGCCATCTTGGGAATGTCACACTCCTTAATCTTTAGTTGGTGGTACCCCGACCGCAAATCGATCTTCGAAAAGGTTCCGGCTCCCCTCAACTGATCGAATAGATCCTCGATTCTCGGTAGTGGGTACTTGTTCTTCATCGTGAGTCGATTCAACTCTCTGTAATCTATACACATCCGAAGTGACCCATCCTTCTTTCTTACAAACAGTACTGGTGCACCCCATGGTGACACACTAGGACGAACAAATCCGAGTTCCAACAGCTCTTGAATTTGGACTTTCAATTCTTGAAGTTCCTTCGGAGCCATTCTATATGGAACTTTGGATGTAGGGGCCGCCCCAAGGACCAAATCAATACTAAACTCCACTTATCGGTCGGGTGGGACTCCCAACATATCTTCTGGAAACACATCCAAAAACTCTCGTACTATAGGTACGTCTGTAGGGGACACCTCATTAGTACGAGTGTCTACCAAACTCACCAAGTAACCCTGACATTTCTCCTTCCTTAGATGTCTTAGTGCTTTCATGGTTATGATTACTCTTGGTACTGTCCTGCTCTTAGTACCATAAAAGGTGATCGACTCACCTTCGGAACACCTCAATGTTACCTTCTTCTCACGACAGCTTATATCGGCATCATGTCTATCGAGCCAGTCCATACCAAAGATCACATCAAAATCCATCGAGTTAATCAAATACAAGCTAGTGTCAAATTCTCTCCCTCCTATCTCAATATTCTCGTCAATCATTCTATTAGCGAGAATCGTATTTCATGACGGTAAGCTAACCTCAAGAGACTCAACAGTTCTAATGCTTCTATGACCAATTGCATGATAAAACTTTGCAGACATAAAAGTATGTGTGGCACCAGTGTCAAATAAAGCGAAAGCGAGATCATAAGCATACCTGACACCGTGCCGGGATTTTCATCTGCATCTTTTTGGGTCAAAGTATAAATGCGAGCTTTTCCACTAGAACCTTGACCTTTGGCCCTTTGGAGATGGCAGTTCGAAGATGAATGCCATGGCTCCTTGCATCTGTAGCAGACACCTTTACCGTACAGGCACTCCCCTCCATGATTCTTACCACACTTCGAGCACTCTGGCTTACTGGTTTGAGGCTTAGGTCCCGACCTTTGATCAACCTTTCCTTGCTTATTAGAAACCACGATCTTATTTTGGTTTCCATTCCAATGCCTCTTACCGGCACTAGGATTCGTAGACTGTTGTTGATCCAGATTATGGCTAGCCTCAATCTCTTGGGCTCGAAACATTGTCTCGGTATAGGGTAGTACCCCATGACCAGCCACGATGTGATGAATACTCGGGCGTAAACCACTCCAGAACTTAAGGGCCCGCTTTCGATCAGTATCCACCATGTGCTCCACAAAGAAACTGATTTGGTTGAATTTCCTCTCATATTCTTCAACTGTCATTCCTCCTTGTTGGAGATTCCAAAACTCTCTCTCCATCTTCTCTCGGTAATGCTGTGGGTAGTACTGTTCCATCATTATTTCCTTGAATCGATCCCAAGTTAATGCAGCACGCTCGGCCGCCGGCCTCAAACGCCAATAGCTTATCCACCCGCATCCAGCATCCTCCACCATTTGGTATTGGCCGCAAAGAATTCTTTGCGCATCTGTGCATCCAATGAGCTCAAAGGTGCGCTCGAGCGACATGAACCATTCGTCAATAAAAGCGGGTCCTTCTCGATCGTTGAATGAGGGTGGGGTGAAACGCCGGAACTGTTGCACAACTTGTGCCTTAGTAGGAGCTGGAACGTTATTATTATGGTTATCCTGACCTCTGTCACCACCACCAGGAGCACCAAGGTTGGCATTCTGACCACCGATATTATCTGCACCTCGGTTAGCTAGGCGTCCACGTCCACGAGTTGCCATTATCCTAAGGCATACCACACGCAACAATTCTTCAGTACTTACCCAACGAGAGGGAGAAATAAAATGGGGAGTTACATTGATTGCATCAATAGGTTGAGAACCAGAGATTTCTAGCAATGATGATTTACGCATGTCACACATATACTTATGAATTTATAAGAAAACAATTTCATGCCCAAATACTTTATCATAGAATTCTTATGTACATAATAGATTGAAGATGCATCTTTAATTCATGAATCATGATTGATCTGGAAAATTGCATTTATCACATAATGAATAATAATAACTTAATGTACCTTGGAGTCGACGTGGAGCGGCAGAGGTGGATGATCATAGTTACTAAAAATATTTGACTACTTGCGAAAATAGGAAAATTTAGTTGAAGAAAAAGAAATTATTTTAACAAGTCTACAGAACCGTAGACCATGCTCCGATACCACTTATGTTGCGACCACTTTTCTAAAATAATAATTCTTCTAATTTTAAGAAGAATAAATAAAAATTTTGCAGTGGAAATACATTTCAAAAGACAAATTTAATAATAGCAAGTAATATTCTCATGTCACCATTAAATAAAAGCATACTTTGATGTGAAATTAAAATAATTCGAACACTTGTTCATAAAACATGGTTTCAGAAAAATAACATTAAATAAATAAACATCTGATCATGAAGCTTGATCATCCCACACTCAAGTGCATGCCACATCGATCTCCTTAACCTGAAAGGGGTAAATAATGGGGTGAGCTTTCAACTCGCTCAGTGTGGAGAGTACGCAATATGTCTACGTTAATTACTAAATATATTAGCAAATATAAACAACATGACTGGTAAATTCTGAAGCCCGTCGGCTAGCCCGAAGGCTTTATGCACAATTAAATGCTTCTGACTAATTTGCACATTTAAGTGCTTCTGACTGATTTCATGTGCACATACAAAACAATATATAAAGCAATTAGAATAAACAAAAGCGTAATAAATCCCCACACCTGGATAAAATGCAGTTCTTGAACTTGAAGAGATGTTTGACTCGACATTTCTAGGCCCGTAAATTCTTGTTATTATATACAATTAATAATAATATTCACTATTATTAAAATTTGTAAATATATAATAACTGGGAATAAAATATGAGGCATAGATTAAAATTGAATTATTACTATTAATGAATACAACCAATATTTTAATGGCTCGAATAAATAAGGCCGAATTTTAATTATTAAAAAGCCAATTAAAGTAAAATTTAAGGGAATAAATATTTAAGGACTAAAATTGAAGGAGTTATAAAGCTAACTGGGGCTAATCCGTAAGAATTAACTATCTGGGGACTGAGATTGAATAAACTGAAGAGTTGATTTGGAGCTAACTGAAATAATTATAACCAGACTGGGGCTAGATTGAGTATTCTAAAAAAACTTGGGGGTGATAAATTGAATTATTGGAAAAGTATTGGGTATAAAAACCCAATCCCTAATTAATCGGCCGCAATTCCCCTCATTCTCATTTCTTCTTCTTGAACCGATCGATCTACCCTCTATCTCTCCACTCCTATGCCAAACACACACACACACACACACACACAAAGTCGCGAATATCACATACACGAAAATGCAAGAAATCTGCTCCTGATTTGCAGATACCACTCGAAACACACGCACACACAATCGGTCACAAAAAGGAGGTGGTGGTGCGGCGGACTGGTGATGGTCGGCGACGGAAGCAGCGCGCGGCGCACGGTGGAACAGGGTTGGGTTTGTACGGTCCTGGTTTTGGGTTTTTTGAGGTGGGGGTGCGCCCGACTCGTCGGGAACTGTGAGGCGGCGACGCGATTTGGAAGGGAGGAAATTGGGCAGTGGCGACAGGCTGGGTTGGTCGCGGTCAGGAAATTTATCCCAGGTTTGTTTTTCTCGAGTTATGATTTGAAAAAGAACATGGTTTGAGTTTTGATTTGAATTTTGGTTGTAGGATGACTCCCTTGAGATTATTGAGTTTCTGATTTGAGGTTGGAACTGAGTTTTGATGATTTAAACTTTTGCAGTAGGAAGGAACTAAAGCTTTAACATCAATTGTATGAAGAAGAGGCAGAGGCCGAAAGTTTACCTTTCCTGTTGAAGATTTGACTGCTGAAGGGTTTAAAGGGCGGTCTTGAACGATTGCAGAAAAAATCCGAAGAATATTTGTGAACTGGAGTTTGTTGTGACAGAGAATTGTGAATTGTTCTGAGTTTTAGTTTATATTGTATTGAAATGATTTCAAAGAGTTCTTATTTATTTGTGTTAATTATGACATAATTGTTTGAAAATTTATTTCCAATTAAATGTGTTGATTTGAGAGGTTAGGAATAGATGAATGAAAATGGAACTGCAGGCAAACATTTCATCTGGAGAAACAAATAGTCCTTGGACTAAGATGATAATTGGGCTGAAAAAAGAGATTTATTAATTGGGCCACTATATTAATTAATGGATTTGGGCTGAATATTATAATGGGTTTGGCTTAGGTCGGCCCAAAGTGAATGGATTAAATTAATTAAAATGGACTTGTGAAATCTTATGGGTAACGATTAATATCGCTTAAAATTTGATTCGGGCCTAGATATGACAACATGAAGTACGATGAAATAAAACGAGAAATGACACGACATGAATCACATGACTTGTCATGAATAAGAATGGCATAAATGAAATTTGCATGATCAAGAGAATGAATTGAATTAAATGATAAAACTATTCGGGCATTAATTTAATAATATTGAATTTGTTTTCTATAATTCACAATAAATGTATATGCAAAATCAGGGCGTTACACCTCGAATACCCACAACGCGGAGAATCGACCGAAGTAGGTTGGCACGAACCGACTACGAACCCGCCAACTCCACCGAACGCCCACTCGCGACAATACACTACGAAGGACAATAACAACAATGAAAATGAATTCCAAAGCACGACCTAAAGTCGCTGGATTCAAGGAACAAACGACGAGAGTTCGAGGGTTTCCCCTCAAATGGCCAAGAACACGAATCGACCCTTCAAAACATGAAAATGGAACTCCCAACCTAAATATGGATGTTCAATCCATAGGATATGTTTAACAACATCATTTAACAACAATCCATTCATCAAAAATGGGTCGAAAACGAAATCAAGAACAAATCCCCCAAAAAGTCAACTCGAAGGAAAATCAAGAAATATACCTTGATTTGGCGAAGAACAATGGATTAAATGATGTTAAACACATGAATAATACTAAGATTAATCATACCCATCATGGATTAATCAACAATTCGGAACGAATTGGACAAAAACCCGAAAACCCCAAAATTTCTCAAAGATAGGGTTCTAGGAAATCTAACCTTGATTCGCTGGATCAAAGGATGTTATAGGATGATTAATCAATGATATGAACTCCCAAACTTCGTGGATTAATTCCTTGACAACATGTCTCCATGATCACCAAGCCTTGAGCCGCGGAAAGAAGAAGATAGAAATGAAGAACGGGTGAAAATATGACTGCTCAGTCATATTTATACTAGCGCGGCCTAGCGTGCGCTAGCCTTTCGGACTAGCGTGCGCTATCGGCCCAGAACTCTCGGTCGGGGCCTGCATGGCCCGGCACTGATGACCCAACCTGTCGACCAGGACATGCCTGCCCGACCCCGATAGCGTGCGCTGCGCGGACGCTAGCGCGCGCTAGCTGACCTTTCCAGAACCCTCTGGACTAAACTGCTCGGCCGGGTAACGTGTGCTAGTCGGCCGACAGCGTGCGCTACACATGCCGGTTAGCGCGCGCCACGACCGATAGAAGCGTACCTGCCGATCCTCCCCGAGTCCATAACTCCAGGCACCTCTCTGCCCAGCCCGATAGCGTGCGTCGGCCGGCCGAATAACGTGCCCTACTCCTGCCGGGCTAGCGTGCGCAGCCTTCCGGCAGTAGCGCGCGCTACGCCGGTTCCTACCGCGTCTGCCCGGCCAGTGCCCAGCACTTCCGACATTGCCTGCCGCACCCGTCCGGCCAGCGCCCAGTCGCCCTGACCCGATGATTCGGTTTCCGAAAATGCACGAAACGAAACGCGATGAAATGCTCGCGGACAACATCATCGATCTGAAATGAAATACCATGCAACAATTAATCACACGCGACCAAATAAAAAAAATCGATCAACAACAAATGCGAATGTGGATACCCAGAACTTTGGGTAAATTACAAAATAGCCCAAAACGCCCGAAAATCACGATACATGATCGAATAACCAATCCGAAATTCAAAACACGTCTAACAAAGTTAAACGGACTTACGGGAAACTCAAAACAGCAGTGTCGAACGAGATTCACAAGAATCGAACTCAAGTGCGGAAAAGTCGCTAAGAAGCACGGAAATCAATAAAATGACACTGAAACGAACTCGGATGTCAAAAAGTGAAGAATTAATCATTCTCAGAATGACGAAAAGGTCACAAGCGAGTCGTCAAAACGGACGCTCGCTAAAAAAAAGAAAATTACCGGAAATCGAAATTGCAGATATTACATACTACCCTCCTTAAAACAAGTTTCGTCCCGAAACTGAAAACAAGTAGGGAGAAGCAATATCCTGCCTGGAAAACTCAACAAGATACACAAGAAACGCGTAACTTACGCCCAACGGCGAAACGTTGCAAGCAACACAAAGGAAAGCATACTAGGTATCCCTCCGTCCTTTAGGAGCAGAGACGCAACCTAGATCCCCAAATCTCTCAGCTACCGTCTCGCAATGCACGGCTCGGTGACCCACCTGGCCACACTCGAAACAGTTGACTAACGGTGAACGACAATTCTTCGCGGTACGAGATCAGGCAACAATAATCAGACAACCCCGATCGAACAACAACGATCGGAAAACAACGACCGAACAACAACAATCGAACATCAACGGTAGAACAACAATGATCGAACAACAACGGCTGAAAAAAATGACTCCGAAGTTCACACTTCAATTCAAGACATTAAAAGAACTTGTAGATCTGAAAGACGTTAATTTCGATAAAGGTTCACAATAGTCGAACCGAACTCGGAAAAGTCACAGCGATAACCAGATCGATCCAAAACAAGATCACGACTCGTTCGAACGATAAAAACCGAAATACAGAACAAGTTCAGAAAGTATCAACGAACACGAGCGAGTCGATAGAATTGAGAAAGAGAAAATGCAGAAGTCAAAAATAATACGGGTATTACATTTGACCTCTTCTAAAAGAAGTATCGTCCCCGAAACTCACAACAACGGAAGCAAGGTAACAATACAACAAGAAGCCGACACATCACGGAACAATCACAGATGCACACAGTCATAAAAACCCAAGCTCTAACAGTTCGCACATGTGCGATAAAGCACAAATCACCACGAGGCGACAACATTCAATACCAAGATCGCACCTCTCACAAAGGGCTAACACAACAAATGTGTGGCGAACGACTCAACGCTCATACCACCAACTCAATCACAACTAAGAGGGCCAACACCCTAACGACAATGCTAACGTCACACACATATTCCCCGACCGTAGCAGGAAATGATAGGTTTTAAAAACGAAAACCACCTTTTGAAAATAATTTAGAAACACCAGTTGATCTTGAGTATCATATATCGAAAAAAGTAGTACAAACATCGTCATCGAGACTTTGAAAAACCATCTTGCGTTTAATAAAAAATGAGGATACCTTTCTTTAAATTAAAACTTTTCAGAAATATTCGACCTTCGGGTCTAAGCAAATGCGTTTCTAAATCATTGGAAATATCTCAAAATATTTTGGTCCTCAAAGTAGAATAATTTTGAAACATAGTGTGGCACTAGTAGGCACCTTGAAGGTACCGCGAGAAAATAATTCGTTTTAAAAGTACGTCTCGAAATTTATTTTCTAAGATACTCAAGGTTTTCGAAAATTTATTAGGTTAGAATGCCTAAAAACTCACATGTAACAACATTCACTTACATACATTACAATACACGCATCAACTCGTTCAAAACTAAGACAACACCTGTGTTTTACCGGAACAAACAGTCAATTATCACAGTCAAAAGGACATAAATAACGACAACACTCCTCATATAAACGAAACATGAGAGTCACATAAACGCATCACGAAACCGAGAATCTGCATAAAGATTCCATCACTAAATACATAATCATACCAGTAGCTCGCATCAAACGAGGCACAATCACAAAGAAGGGAGACTTACATCCATAGGTCGTACGAAGATGATGATTGCCCCACGATACTAATCACAACCAACAAACTCAGACGACGCATCACGACATGACTCAGTCAGAAAAAATCCGACGAGACAAAACTCAACAGACACAACTTGACCAGACAGCCTAGGTTTCCACAACCTAAGCTCCGATACCATTTATGTAATACCCCCAATCTGCTCAGGGATATTACACGCCGTAGAACCTTTCCTCAAGGTTCTACCAAGCTGGTAACAAATTCGAACAACCCAACGATGCCTTTAAAGCTAAAATGACTCAGTAGACCGATTTGGTCTTTCAATAAATACATACAACTCAATCACAATACATGCCCACGCAGGGGTCGAATACAACACACTCCCGTACAACGGGGAAAGAATACCGCAGCGGAAATAAAATACAGCTAGACCAATACGACATTAAACGGGTCCTCATGTGATTAGTATCGTTCATCTTTCATCATCCTTCATGCCGTCCCTGTGCTATGCTCCCCGAAACCTGAATGCAATACAGACATCCACCCCCCGATTACTCGGGGGTTGGCAAAATTCTACTATTTTTCTAGTGCAAGTACAAAGTGCGAAAATGAGCCATACAATTCGAGTTTCAAGAATAATGATAACCAGGAAATCCTCCAAGAGATTCAAACGTAACAACAAGTACTTCCCGAGGTAAGTTTGGGTAAAACCTTCTAAAATCGAAAGATTACAATACAAGAAAAACAATTTATAAAAGGGTTTAATAAGCCATTGGGAGTTTTAGTAGAAAACAATTTAGGATTATCGAATCCTTCTCTTTTCAAAATCAGCAGGGGTCACAGCCCAAAGGTTTTGTTTTCACAAATAAAACCAACAACAATTTACAGGGTTAAAACCCACATCAGGTCCTCAACGTACATAACATCAACACCAACTCGTGAAGTTTTTATTTGTGAATCCAGGGCGAAACCATTGGACTCCCTCCGTGGCCACGTCGAACCCTCCCGATGTAATATCCGCATTTTTCCTTTCTCTTAATATTCTCATTTTGGTGTATTTTCGTTTTTGGCAACTTACTTGTAACTGTATCGATATTTTAAGGATATTTAATATTGGACTTTTTGTCATTCGAGCTTGTTTCAGACTTGTTTTACTCGATTCGGTGTTTTATGTTGTTTTTGTCGCTATTTCGTGTATTCTCGTAAATCGTCGTTCGGAACCACCGTTTCAGGGTTGCGGAGGATCCATATCATGTTATTACGCGTGTTGTGAGCTTTGTTTGATGTTTCGGTCATGTATCGTACATTTCGGATGTTCTGGGCCGTTTTGTAATTTCCCAAAGCTTTGGGATAACTACGTTTGTTGTCGTTTTTCTGAACCTTTGGGTAGTCGAGAATAGGTTTTCCTTCAACACTTAAGTTCGTTGCCTCGAATCCTTTACGTTCGTACCATCGTGAGTCATTCACCGTTGCATTTCGATTTTGTTTCGGTTCCTTCCTTGTCAGTGGTTGGCCTGTACTCCCTAGGAAGGAGCATTACGTACGTAATGCATGTTGCCGTTACGTACGTAACGGTTGTGTGTAAAATAGTACAGGGAATTCTGCGATTTTCGTTACGTACGTAAGCATGGGATAGCTTACGTACGTTAACAAGCTAACATACGTTAGCTACCTGTGGCTAACATACGTAACGCGGCCTGGGTTTGTAAACCCAGGAGTTGACCGATTTCGGTCATTTTTCATCCTTCTCCTCTTCTCCGACTCGTGGGCGATTTTCTTGGTGTTTTCCGGCAATTTGAAGCTTAGTAACTCCGAGCCATCATCTTCTTCGAGTTTTTGGAGTATATTATCAATATCTAATCGTGTTCTTCGTCCTTAATTTGAGGTAAACTCCTAAAACCTTCTTTTAGGTAAATTGGGGGTTTTCACGTTTTCGTCTGATTCGTTCCGTATGATAGATTAATTCATGATGAATACGATTAATCTTGTGGGTATTGTCGGTTTTCCTATGGATTCATGGTATATTTCGTGGTATTTTTGTAATCGAGAGGGTTTGGTTGTGGTCCGCCCTCGTTGTTGTTCTTATACGAATATACATGAATCGTAGGCGGGTTTTCGGGTGTATTCCAATTCCGTATTCGTTTAAGATTGGTTGTGATTGTGTTCTTCGAATGGTTAGGTTCGTTATTGTCGGTCCCTAGCATTCGTCGGCGTCTTTCCTTCCGTTCATTGCGTCGTCTATTGATCGAGGCAACTACACTTATGAACTTATAATCTTAACGTAGTAGTATTGCATGAGAATTGTGTGTGTGTGTATGCTCACTACGGGTTAGATCCGACGGGGTCTCGGTAGGGCTCCACGAAGTTATGGAACCGCGAGTTTGCTTTTAACCACTATGGGTTAGATCCGACGGGGTCTCGGTAGGGGTCCACGAAGCTGTGGGTCTGCGGTTAATTGTGGTGCATTTTACAAATGTGTTTTGATATTGGCATTTCCGGAAATGAGTGCTTTGGAACTATGTTTTTCATGATTGCATGCATTGACTATACGTGTAAGATGTATGTTGTTCATTTAGTTACTTGTACTAGCGTAATTGCTAACCCCTCTAGGGACCCAATTTGGGGAAATTCGTTTTATGAATTTCAGGTCAGGTTCATCGATACGAGTGGGTGCTGGACCAGTATGCGGATGATGGCCGTGCGTGATGATTGTGCACGAGTGGTGTCTTATTGTCTTCTATCTTTTTACCTTTTGTGGTTTTTAAACTAATAGAAGTACTCGAGTACTTAAGAGTTCTTGTTCGTCCGGATTGTATTGTTGTCAATTGTGGCTGTGTCGGATAATGGTGTTATGTTTGACCGGTTGAACCGGGTGGATTATTTTGTTTTGCGTCTTTATGATGAGGTGTTATTTTGTTGTTTCCGCGAGTCGATGAGTATGATGTTTGTTCAGCCTGGTGGGTCCCATATAGGGATTCACGGCGCGGTAATATACCTCGAATATCTTGGGGGTGTTACAGAAAATAGTATCAGAGCCCTAGGTTTATAGATACCTAGGCTTGTCGGTTTATTGGGTCTTGTTGTGTTTCGTTTTGCACATCATCGTCACACTGCCATGATTTCGGTACTACCAGTGTCCGTAAGTTTTTCCTTTCTCTGTTCCTTGTTTCCTTGTATCGTACCTTTGATTCTCAATTTGTGATTGTCTTCTTGTACTTACCATCGTATGGCTTTTGCTACTTATTTAACTCCAGTATGGATGCTGGAAGAGGTCGTGGTCGTGGTCGTGGTCGCGGTCGTGGTCGTGGATGCGGCCGGGGATGTGGGGCAGCCGGTGGGGTGGCCACGTTGCAGTCTTCGAGAGCCGGCATTACCGACGACCGTCACAGTCATGCTTCTTCTCAGGAGCGCGCCGACCTTGGTATTGCGGCCGTTATGCAGCAAATGGTGAATCAAATGGCGGCGATAGCTTAGGCGGTTCAGAACCCGGATCCGGCCCACACTAATCGGGGCGGAGCGGATCGCTGGCTTCAGGATGTCATCAAGATGCATCCTCCTCAGTTTTTGGGTGCTTCGGACCCGATCGGCTGGGAGGGGTGGATCAAGGAGATATCTAAAGTCTTCACTGCTACCAACTGTCCCGAGGACCGTAAGGTCCCTATTGCCCAGTACTTTCTAACTGGGGACGCTACGGATTGGTGGTAGGCCGTTGGGCCCAAAGATCATGTTGCTTCGTGGGCCGAATTCCAAGAATTGATGGAGACTGAATATTGCCCGTGGCCGGTCAGACAGGCTCGAGTACATGCTTTCTATGATGCTCAACCACGGGATATCCCCGTATCTCAAGCTATTGCCGATTTTAGCAAGGAGTTGGGTTATGTGAAGACCCAAGTTGTCGAGGAGAGCGACAAAATTTTCCATTTTTCCAGGCGGATGAAATTGTCGATTCGGGACTATATGTCAGGGCTCGTCTGTACTACCTTGAAGGATTACCAGAGTAGGGCCCTTGCTTACGATATATCGGTGACGGATAGCGAGGCGGCCCGCGAGAGCAAGAAGCAGAAGTCCGCCGGGAATTTTTCGGGCCACAAAGGTGGGGGTCAGCAGAAATTCCAGTATGCTAACTTTTCCGCTGGTGGTGGCCCAGCTCGATCTACTGGGTTTCCCCGTAGGGCTGCCAGTGCCCCTTCTCGAGAGGTGAAGTGTTTTAACTGTGGCCATAGGGCCACATCAGTCGTATTTGTCCGAACCCTTTGCTGACGTGTAATCAGTGTGGCCAGTCGGGCCACAAGGCTGCTTTTTGTGCTGAGAGGGAGAAAATCCTTGGTGCCCGAGCTTCCATTCCAGCGCCTAGGGAACCAAGTGTGAATCAAGGATCGTTTGCTTCTCAATCTCCGCCGAGTGCTAGTCAAAGGAGAGGTCGGGGTCAGCCCGCTAAGGGGGGAGCTTCCAGTGTCGGCTCAGCTCACCCGCGTGTCTATGAGATGCGGAGAGCCGATGACCCAGCAGCTACTGTGGCGACAGGTACCGTTCATATTCTTTCTCATCCTGTCAGTGTGCTTTTCGATTCTGGTGCTACGCATTCGTTCATATCTCTGGAGTGTGTGCGCCGTTTGAGTCTCGACTATTTGACGCCTTGTGAGCCCTTCATCGTTAAGCTTCCTAGCGGTGATAGGATCGTTGGTGATCAGGAGGTTCGAGACTGTTCTGTGCTTATTTGTGAGAGGGATTGGCCCTTTAATCTTATTATTGTGGGTATTGAGGGTGAGGATTTGATTCTCGGGGATGATTGGCTCGAGCGGCATGGTGCAATCATGAACTACCGCACGAGAATCATCACTATGTTAGCTGAGGACGGCACCGATCACTCTTTCGCGGGGCGAAAGAGGGGAAACCAGAAGTTCGTTATTAATGCCTTGAAGGCGATGAGACTCATGCGAAAGGGGTGTACTGGTTATTGGTGCTACGCCTTGAAGGCGGAGAGTGGTGGAGTCGAGCTTTCATCGATTCCAATCGTTAGTGAGTTTCCTGATGTATTTCCTGACGAGTTACCGGAATTGCCACCGGATCGTGAGGTCGAGTTTGCTATAGAGTTAGAGCCGGGTGCGGCTCCTATTTCGAAGGCGCCGTATCGCATGGCACCTTCAGAGATGTCAGAGTTGAAGAAGCAGTTGAGTGAGCTTCTTGAGTCGGGGTATGTTCGACCGAGCGCCTCGTCTTGGGGCGCACCGGTCCTGTTTGTGCGGAAAAAGGATGGTTCACTGCGTTTGTGTATCGACTATCCCGAACTAAACAAGGTGACCATCAAGAACAAGTATCCTTTGCCGAGAATTGATGACTTGTTCGATCAGTTGTAGGGAGCTGCGGTATTCTCGAAGATTGATTTGAGATCGAGGTACTATCAGCTCCGGGTGAGAGAGTCCGATGTGCCGAAAACAGCTTTTCGGACGAGATACGGACATTATGAGTTTGTAGTTATGCATTTCGGGTTAACTAATGCGCCAACAAAGTCTTTATTGAGTATTTGGGTAAGTGTGTCCTCGTCTTCATTGACGATATTCTTATTTATTCGAGGAATGAGGAAGAGCATGCCCATCATTTGCGGGTAGTGTTAAACATCTTGAGGACCGAGCAACTCTATGTAAAGTTCTCGAAATGTGAGTTCTGGCTGAAGGAAGTGATGTTTTTAGGTCACGTGATTTCATCCGAGGTGGTTCGTGTGGATCCGCAGAAGATTGAGGCGGTGTTGGATTGGGCACCGCCCAAGAATGTGAAGGAGATCCGTAGTTTCTTGGGTTTGGCCGGCTACTACCGTAGGTTCGTCGAGGGTTTCTCGAAACTAGCTCGGCCACTTACACAGTTGCTCCAGAAGTCCGAGAAGTTCGTCTGGAATGACGAGAGACAGTCGAGTTTTGAGGAGCTGAAGAGACGTTTGACTTCAGCCCCGATTTTGGCATTGCCATGTGGCAACGAGGGTTTTGCCGTTTATAGCGATGCTTCGGGTCAGGGTCTTGGGTGCGTATTGATGCAGCACGGCAAGACCATCGCATATGCGTCGAGACAGTTGAGGCCGTATGAGCTTAACTACCCTACTCATGATTTGGAGTTAGCGGCAGTCGTTTTTGCGCTCAAGATTTGGCGTCACTATATTTTCGGCTCTGCATGTCAGATTTTTACCGATCATAAAAGTCTGAAATACATATTTACTCAGCGGGAGTTGAATATGAGGCAGAAGAGGTGGTTAGAGCTGATTAAGGATTATGACCTCGAAATTCTTTATCATCCGGGCAAGGCGAACGTCGTGGCTGATGCCTTGAGTGGGAACCGGTTGCGTTGCGAATGCTTGAGATTCTTACGTCTCAGTCTGAGCTTCGGCGGTATTTGATCGAGTTAGATGTTGAGGTTTTGTTGCCTGGAGCTGTCGTGCAACTTTGTGCTTTAGAGATTTCGTCGTCTTTGATCGATGAAATTAAGCTGAAGCAGTTAGAGGATCCGATGATTACTCAAATCCGAGAGAACATTCTTAAGGGAAAGTCTCCTGGGTTTGTGATTCACGAGGATGGTGTTTTGAGATTCTAAAGTCGGTTTTGTGTACCGAACGACTCAGAGCTAAGACAGAGTATTTTGCGTGAGGCCCATGCTACACCTTACTCCGTTCATCCTGGTTCGAGTAAGATGTACAAGGACCTGAGAAGGAATTTTTGGTGGAATGATATGAAGGAGGAGGTCGCACAATTTGTAGCGAGATGTTTGACTTGTCAGCAGGTCAAAATCGAGCATCAGCGACCGGCTGGGTTATTGCAGTCACTTCCCGTTCCGAAATGGAAATGGGAAGATATATCGATGGATTTTGTTACGAGTTTTTCGAGATCGAGATCGGGCATGAATATGGTTTGGGTGATTGTTGATCGCCTGACCAAGTCGGAACATTTTCTGGGCATCAAGGATACTTAGGGCCCGGAGAAGTTGGCTCGTGTGTTTATTGCGCAGATTGTGAGGCTTCACGGTACTCCGAAGTCTATTGTTTCGGATCGTGATGGCCGTTTTGTATCGCATTTCTGGCAGGCGGTGCATAAGGCGTTGGGTACTCGTTTGCGTTTGAGTACCTCTTTTCATCCTCAGTCAGATGGACAGTCGGAATGCACTATCCAGACGTTTGAGGATATGTTGCGTGCTTGTGCTCTCGACTGGAGTAGCGACTAGGAGGAGCATTTGCTATTGATCGAATTCACGTACAACAATACTTGGCACGCGTCGATTCGGATGGCACCGTATGAGGCGCTTTATGGGCGGCGTTGTCGATCGCCGATTTGTTGGAACGAAGCTTCCAATTTGGTCGGGACCGAACCGGATATTGTTTTAGAGACGAGGCGGAAGGTGGATTTGATTCGAGAACGTATGTTGACCGCTCAGAGTCGACAGAAGTTGTATGCCGACGTCCGTTGTCGATCTTTGGAATTCGAGGTGGGAGACCACGTTTTGCTAAAGGAGTTTTTCGCTTCGGGAAGAAGGGGAAGTTGAGTCCGAGATTTATTGGACCCTTTGAGATTCTTGAGCGAGTCGGTGATTTGGCATATCATTTGGCGCTACCTCCGGCCTTGAGTCGCGTTCATAACGTCTTCCATGTTTCTCAACTGAGAAAATATGTCCCGGATCCTAGTCATATCATCGATTATAGTGAGATCGATATTGCCGAAGATTTTACGTTCGAGGAGCGTCCCTTGAAGATTTTGGAGCACCGTGAGAAGCGACTGAGGCATAAGATCATTACTTTGGTCAAAGTGCAGTGGTCGAGACATGGTGTCGAGGAAGCAACTTGGGAAACCGAGGATAGCATGCGTTCTAGGTACCCCGAGTTGTTTGTCTCTTAAGTTTCGGGACGAAACTTATTTTTAGAGGGGTAGAATGTAATATCCGCATTTTTCCTTTCTCTTAATATTCTCATTTTTGTGTATTTTCATTTTGGAAACTCGCTTGTAACCGTATCGACATTTTGAGATATTTAATATTGGACTTTTTTTCGTTCGAGCTTGTTTCGGACTCGTTTTACTCGATTCGGTGTTTTATGTCATTTTCGTTGCTATTTCGTGTATACTCGTAAATCGTCGTTCGGAACCGCTGTTTCGGGGTTGCCGAGGATCTATCTCATGTTATTACGCGTGTTGTGAGCTTTGTTTGATGTTTCGGTCATGTATCGTACATTTCGGATGTTCTGGGCCATTTTGTAATTTCCCAAAGCTTTGGGATAACTACGTTTGTTGTCATTTTTCCGAACCTTTGGGTAGTCGAGAATAGGTTTTCCTTCAACACTTAAGTTCGTTGCCTCGAATCCTTTACGTTCATACCATCGTGAGTCATTCACCGTTGTATTTCGATTTTGTTTCGGTTCCTTCCTTGTCAGTGGTTGGCCTGTACTCCCTAAGAAGGAGCATTACGTACGTAATGCATGTTGCCGTTACATACGTAACGGTTGTGTGTAAAATAGTACAGGGAATTCTGCGATTTTTGTTACGTACGTAAGCATGGGATAGCTTACGTACGTTAACAAGATAACGTACGTTAGCTACCTGTGGCTAACATACGTAACGCGGCCTGGGTTTGTAAACCCGGGAGTTGACCGATTTCGGTCGTTTTTCATCCTTCTCCTCTCCTCCGACTCGTGGGCGATTTTCTTGGTGTTTTCCGGCAATTTGAAGCTTAGCAACTCCGAGCCATCATCTTCTTCGAGTTTTTGGAGTATATTATCAACATCTAATTGTGTTTTTCGTCCTTAATTCGAGGTAAACTCCTAAAACCTTCTTTTAGGTAAATTGAGGGTTTTCACGTTTTCGTCCGATTCGTTCCGTATGATAGATTAATTCATGATGAATACGATTAATCTTGTGGGTATTTTCGGTTTTCCTATGGATTCATGGTATATTTTGTGGTATTTTTGTAATCGAGAGGGTTTTGTTGTGGTCCGCCCTCGTTGTTCTTATACGAATATACATGAATCGTAGGCGGGTTTCTGGGTGTATTCTAATTCCGTATTCATTTAGGATTGGTTGTGATTGTGTTCTTCGAATTGTAAGGTTCGTTATTGTCGGTCCCTAGCATTCGTCGGTGTCTTTCCTTCCGTTCATTGCATCGTCTATTGATCGAGGCAAGTACACTTATGAACTTACAATCTTAACGTAGTAGTATTGCATGAGAACTGTGTGTGTGTGTATGCTCACTATGGGTTAGATCCGACGGGGTCTCGGTAGGGCTCCACAAAGTTGTGGAGCCGCGAGTTTGCTTTTAACCACTATGGGTTAGATCCGACGGGGTCTCGGTAGGGGTCCACGAAGCTGTGGGTCCGCGGTTAATTGTGGTGCATTTTACAAATGTGTTTTGATATTGGCATTTCCGGAAATGAGTGCTTTGGAACTATGTTTTTCATGATTGCATGCATTGACTATACGTGTAAGATGTAGGTTGTTCATTTGGTTACTTGTACTAGCGTAATTGCTAACCCCTCTGGGGACCCGATTTGGGGAAATTCGTTTTATGAATTTCAGGTCAGGTTCATCAAGACGAGCGGGTGCTGGACTAGTATGCGGATGATGGCCGTGCATGATGATTGTGCACGAGTGGTGTCTTATTGTCTTCTATATTTTTACCTTTTGTGGTTTTTAAACTAATAGAAGTACTCGAGTACTTAAGAGTTCTTGTTCGTCCGGATTTTATTGTTGTCAATTGTGGTTGTGTCGGATGATAATGTTATGTTTTACCGGTTGAACCGGGTGGATTATTTTGTTTTGCGTCTTTATGATGAGGTGTTATTTTGTTGTTTCCGCTAGTCGATGAGTATGATGTTTGTTCAGCCTGGTGGGTCCCATATAGGGATTCACGGCGCTGTAATATACCTCGAATATCTTGGGGGTGTTACACCCGAGGTGAGAAAAATACATTCAGAAAACATATACACCAACTCGTGAAGTTTTTACTCGTGAATCTAGGGTGAAACCATTGGACTCCCTCCGTGGCCCCGTCGAACCCTCCCGAGGTGAGCAAAATACATTCACCAAACATACACACCAACTCGTGAAGTTTTTACTCATGAATCCAGGGCAAAACCATTGGACTCCCTCCGTGGCCCCGTCGAACCCTCCCGAGGTGAGCAAAATACATTCACCAAACATACACACCAACTCGTGAAGTTTTTACTCATGAATCTAGGGCGAAACCATTGGACTCCCTCTGTGGCCCCGTCGAACCCTCCCGAGGTGAGCAAAATACATTCACCAAACATACACACCAACTCATGAAGTTTTTACTCATGAATCCAGGGCGAAACAATTGGACTCCCTCCGTGGCCCCATCGAACCCTCCCGAGGTGAGCAAAATACATTCACAAAAGATACACAACACTCGTGAATCCAGGGCAAAACTATTGGATTCCCTCCGTGGCCCCGTCGAACCCTCCCGAGGTGAGCAAAATACATTCACAAAACATACACAACACTCGTGAATCCAAGGCGAAACCATTGGATTCCCTTCGTGGCCCCGTCGAACCCTCCCGAGGTGAGCGAAATACATTCACAAATCACACAATCAACATGTCACACCAAGGATATCCAAGCAATTCACCCAAAGGCGACAAACACAAAGCACGACACCATTGTCGAATCACAACGTACCGAAATAAGATAATATATGTATATATATATATATTATCAAAGCACAACAAAAACACCAAACATATTCATAGGGTTCACTTACCCATTCACGAGAAACGACATTAGCAAAACACATGCGTTTCGAAAGTGAGCCCTTAACGAGGCTAAACCGAATCTTTTGAAAATTCATTTCAAACAAACAAACAAACATACTAAGACGATCACCAATCATCATATCCACGAAACAAGAAAAGTACGGACAAGGTACTTGCCTCGAATAACCACAACGCGGAGAATCGATCGAAGTAGATTGGCACGAACTGACTACGAACCCACCGACTGTTGGAAAGTAAAACGCAGCGGAAGCGAAGTTTTGGAAAGATGATAATCGCGTTTTACGCATCTAAGAGCATAAGATCTATTTAGGCATGCTAATTAATCAATTACTAAGACTAATAAGCAATTTAAATATTATTTATTATTTATTAATTAAATATATTGATAATTAAAATATCCTAATCTAGATCCAAAGATCATAGGATATTACCTTTTGAAGAGTATTGATCGCTTCCGTCTTGATCACCTTGTATTTCTACCTTTAGACCTTCTAGAGTATGATCCGCCTTAACCCGGACGTTGTGTGGGCAACGAGCTACCGGATCTTGTTTGGACAACCTTGGGATCGGCCGAATTCACCTTGTATATGATCACTTTATTTTTCTTTGCTTTCTAGTATTTTACAAACACTCTTAGCAAATTAATTGTGTTATCTAAATTGTAAGATCAAAGACACAAGTCTAGATCTACAATTAAACACAAGAGGAAAAATTTGATCACACAACCTCACAAGATAGCATCAAATCTGCCAACACCCTAAAAGTCCTATTTATAGGCTCTTGGACTACTACCAGGGATCTTAAGGAGGATTATGGAAGGACTCCCAATAAATTCATCTTACCTTATTAGGACTCTTCCTAATATAATGAATCTATTAATATCAACTTAGTCCACTAAAAGGTTGATATTGCACTTCCTACCAAATCCCAAATTACGAAATTGGGCTTCTCATTAAATATATTATTTCCCGTGTTTAAGATATCGAATGCCCATTAATTAATTATAAGCTACTGACAGTTTTAATTAATTAATATCTTATCCAAGAGTAGTACCACTCGAACCTTATTATTATGTCGGAATTAAATCCACCTGCAGGGTTTAATATAATAATCATTATCGAGCTCCTCAAGGGGACATCATCAACCCGCGCGAGTCAGGACACGATTTCTAGTAATAATAATAACTATCGTATAAACAATATTATTGCCCAAGATACGAGGCTTATTGAGTCGATCATTTTGACTCTCACCTATGGTAAATCAAAGCAATAATTATTATAAATACACAATTAAATATTATATACTTAGAATTAAGAAATAATAATTATCCGAGATTCACGTTCTTCTTACAGTCAGTACAGAAGACACTATCTCACCTAGATCCAGTTCAACGTATGCAAATACGCTAATGTATGCTAATAGTCAAGACCAACTATTCTCAAGCATACACTACAACCTTTTATATAATTTGTCTAATAATTATATAGGTTGTGAACTATTATATTATTTTATAAGGCACCGATAATGTGATCTTCCGTGTGACACCAACACACCACATTATCTACAATATAAAATAATTAGACATTTCATTTACATAACCATAACGTGAATAAATATGCAAAACATGCGATTAAATGTAATTACTATTCTCATAGGTAGTAACAGGGAAATTTAGTAATACAAGCATAAAGTATGTTTTGCAGTATACAATCCTAACAATCTCCCACTTATACTCAAAGCATGCTTTTAAGTATAATACTCAATTACATAGTCTCTCATTTCTCCCACTTATACTCAAAGCAATGATGCCATACGCCATAATCCCATTCCTTACACATGCCTTTCAAAAACTTTTGAGGGTAGGCCTTTCGTGAAAGGGTCAGCAAGATTACCTTCCGATGCAACCCTAGCTACAACTACGTCTCCTTCCTTTATGAAATGTCGTATGATGTGGTACTTGCGGTTGATATGTTTACTTGCCTTTTGGGCTCGTGGTTCCCTCGAATTTGCGACAGCACCAGTATTATCACAATAAAGTGTAATACCCTCTGGCAAATCGGGAATCACATATAAGTCCTGCAGGAAGTACTTGAGCCACACTGCCTCCTTGGCTGCCTCAGAGGCTGCCACGTACTCGGCTTCCATGGTAGAGTCCGAGATGCATTTCTGCTTCACACTCCTCCAACTAATGGCTCCACCTCCCAGGCTAAACACATAACCCGAAGTAGACTAAGACTTTTCTTTGTCCGATGAAAAATATGAGTCAGTGTAACCCACCGGAAATAGGTCGTCTAATTTATATACAAGCATGTACTCCCTAGTCCTTCTCAGGTACTTGAGTATGTGCTTGACAGCAATCCAGTGTCCTGGTCCTGGGTTTGACTGATATCTAGCAGCCATGCCCACGGCATGACAGTTATCTTGTCTAGTGCAAAGCATAGCATACATGAGACTTCCCACAACAGATAAATAAGGGATCATCTTCATGTCATATATCTCCTTTTGTGTCTTAGGACACATATCCTTAGATTGTTGAATTCCATGTCTCTAAAGTAGAAAACCTTTCTTGGAATTCTTCATGCTAAACCGCTTCAGCACTGTATCGATATAGGATGCCTGGGATAAGCACAACATCCTTTTCTTCCCATCACGAAAGATCCTGATTCCAAGGATGTGTCCTGCTTCTCCTATATCCTTCATATCGAATCGCCGATAGCCATACCGACGTCCGACAATTCCTTCACGTTGTTTCCAATCGAAGGATATCGTCTACATACAAGACAAGAAACACCAACACGTTTCCATCACATTTCTTATACACACAACTCTCACTCGGACATCGACGAATACATATGACTCGGACAACTTCACAAACGAGTGTTCCAAGATCTAGATGCTTGCTTAAGTCCATAAATGGATTTCTTAAGTTTGCACACCAAGTGCTCTTCTCATTCAGCAATGAATCCCTCTGCTTGGCGCATATAGATTTCCTTGTCAAGACTCCCATTCAAGAATGCAGTCTTGACATCCATCTGCCAAATCTCCAGATCCAAATGCGCAACTATAGCTAAAAGAATCCGGATTGACTTAAGCATGGATACCGGCGAAAAGGTTTCATCATAATCGATACCCTCTTTATGAGTGTAACCTTTTGCAACAAGCCTCGCTTTGAAGGTTTCAACCTTCCTGTCACGTCCTTTCTTTCGCTTATAGACCCATTTACTCCCAATGGTTTGTACACCATCAGGTAGCTCTACTAGCTCCCACACTTGATTGGAATCCATAGATCCCATTTCTGATTCCATTGCTACTTGCCAGGAGTCAGCATCTTTATCTTGGATTGCCTCCTTATAGGTCCAGGGATCTGATTCATCTTCGCCTGGGATTGAGTCCGAAGATTTTCCCACGCCTATGAATCGTTCGGGCTGACGAACAACCCTCCTACTACGACGAGGCAAATCCTGAGTTGGTGTAAAAGTATCAGAATCGATACGTGGTGCAGTGTTAGTTGGCGCTTGTACGATTGGTATAGACGGAGTCTCGCCCCTCAGCTCTTCCAGAATTATCTCGCTCATGGGCTTGTGACTAATCATATAATCCTCTTCCAGAAATCGGGCATTGGTGCTAACAATGACCTTCTGATCCTGGGGACTATAGAACAAGCCACCCTTCGTTCCCTTAGGATATCCTACAAATACTCGTACTTCTGTACGAGATGCCAACTTATCAGCTTCCTTATTCAGCACATGTGCTGGAGAACCCCAAATCCGAACATGTTCTAGACTGGGCTTACGCCCACTCCTCAGTTCTGTTGGAACTGATTTCGAAGGCACCAGGTTTAGAATGTACGCCGCTGTTTCTAAGCGTATCCTCTAAATGAAATAGGCAAATCTGAATAACTCATCATTGATCTAACCATTTCTAAAAGAGTCCTATTCCTTCTTTCAGCCACACCGTTTTGTTGTGGAGTTCCCGGCGCGGTGACCTGGGATGAAATCCCCTCATTCGCCAAGAAATCTAAAAACTCTTCACTAAGGTATTCGCCACCACAATCAGATCGTAGTGACTTGATACTCTTCCCATGACGCTTCTCCGTTTCAGCCTTGAAGTCTCTGAACTTGTCAAAGGCTTCAGACTTACGTCGCATCAAATAGATGTATCCATATCTCGAATAATCATCTATAAACGTGATGAAGTATTCGAAACCACCCCTAGCCTGGATATTCATTGGACCACATACATCCGTATGAACCAATTCTAACACATTCTGAGCACGGTTTCCCTTGGTTTTAAAAACCCTTTTGGTCATCTTACCTTCCAGACAGGATTCACAAATCAGAAATGACTCAACTTGGAGATCATCCAATGGGCCATCATCTACCAATCTTTGAATCCTTCCAAGGTTTACATGTCCTGACCGTAAATGCCAGAGATATGTTTGGTTTATGCTTGAAGGTTCTTTTCTCTTTTTAGGTTTAGACAAAGAGTTAAGTGCTTTATGCATAGGAGTTTGTGCAGTATTAACGATATATAGTCCATCATTAAAAATACCTTTGTAAATATATTCACCGCTTCTTTTCTTAATAATGGCATCATCATCAAAAGAAACTGAATAACCATCGCTTTTTAATTTAGAAACCAAAATTAAATTCATTCAAAAATACGGTACTAATAATACATTATTGAGGACTAATAATTTATCATTAATCTTCAACCATTTACTCCCACCGCAATGACCCATAAGCCTGGAATAATCGCCCCAGTTGATGGTAATCTCGCCCGCACTAAGCTGCTTGGTTACCTGAAAACCCTGCGAGTCAAAGCAAACATGATCAGTGGAGCCTGAATCAACTATCCACGAAGTGGAAGAACAAGCTGCCAAACATGTTTTGACTACTAGTGCACGAGACATACCTTTCTTAAGAGCAGGGCAGTCCACTTTAAAATGTCCTTTCTGACCGCACTTGTAGCACTTTCCCTTTGGGTTTTTGTTTGCCTCGGGGCGAGGAGCCTTGCTTTTCACCTTGAGGGTTGCCGCTTGCTTCTGGCCAACCTGCTTTTTCTTCTTTCCCCATTTGGGTTTGGAAGAAGTAGCACCGGTTGCCGCAAAAATCTGATGATAACCTTGTTTGAAGAGACCTTCAGCAGATTGAAGCTCTGTCAGAAGTTCCGCCAAACTATATGTCCTACGGTTCATATTGTAGTTAAGGCCGAACTGCTCAAAACTTCTTGGCAAGCTGCCTAAGATAATATCGACCTGCGTTTCCGCATCGATAGTAGCCCCAAAGATGCTCGATTGCTCATCATTTTTTAACATGATCCTCATCGGGTCCCTTCGCATTTGGATTGTCATCAATACCCTCATTGCATTTTATCTAGCCGCCCGGTTCTGATGACCAAACATCTCGGTGAGACTTTTCATCATTTCCGCGGCCAAGCCCATTGTCTGATGCTGATGCTGCAATACATTTGTCAGTGAAGCCAAAATGTAACAGCGAGCCATCTCATCAGACTTTTTCCATTTTTGGAATTCAGCCAACTCTTCGGGAGTGGCATCCGGTTCTGGTTCTAGAGGGCTCTCTTCGATTAAGACAAATTTATGCCCCTCAGCAGTCAGGGCAATGTCAAGATTTCTTTTCCAATCGGCAAAGTTAGTGCCATCAAGTTTATTTTCTTTGAGAATAACAGCTAGTGGATTGAAAGACATTTGAGATAAAAATTAAAAACATCCATCACATAATGCATAGCAAAATATATCGAAAAACCTCAAAACACAATATATATGATAGCAACCAACACCTCGAAAAATTCGCACATGCAAGCCACGATCGTGTGGACGTTTACACACACATTTCTCAAGTAGAGTTTTACGTCTTTAATTTTACTATCTAGTCAAATTACGTTATGACAAGTAAAATTAATAGTTGGTTCCTCTTGTCCATGTATTAATTAACATAGACTCCGATGGGGAGCTTATTAATTAATACACCTGTGAACACCATAATTAACATCCTTAAAATATTATCTTTTAAATAAAAGTCTTACAGATGGAGAGGTCCTATCATAAAAAGCAATATTTACCTTATGTTATCATTTTGAAATTTAAAACTAGTGAACCTATAATTAGCACATCCGATATGGAGGAAGACCGTAATGTCAACGCGCATGCTAATTACTTCACAATTTAAATTAATTATGGAGGCCAATTTGATTTTATTTAAAAAAAAATAAACCAATTTAATCACTTAATTATTTTAGCCTTAAGGTTTTTAATTTTCTCGTCCTAACATGCAAGGAAACATATCACGCATACATCCATACATGCCATACATCAAAACAGTAAAAACCAAAAAATAAGGCATGGATAATTAAATTATCCAATTATCATGGTCTTCTTCTTTGAGTTGAACCCGAGAAAAATCTACGACTTGATCCCTCCCACTGAATCAAGCATCTCGTCGCTTCTCCCCGGCCGGGCCGTGGATTTCCAAAATTAAAATTTCACTTTTATGCAAAATTAATTACATAAAAAAAAATTTAATTTTAAATCCCGACTTCCAATGACGAACGGCGGCGAAATGGACCGACCAAAATCGACGGCCCGAACCAACGAATCGCCCGACCAGTGCCGAGGCACCGGCACTGCTCGCGGCGCCGACAGTACTGCAGCGCTTTACCGCTTTGCTTATCGTCAGCGCCCACGATCCAGTTACGCTCTATTTCTTCGTGATCCCGTCTTTTCCGAATTCGATTACAATTTTATACAAAATAAAATACATCGAAATTACATCAAGAATACACGAAAAATAAAAGCACCTAGAACTACCCGTGGATTTTCTCACGGGAAAAACCATTACATGCCTCAAAAAATGAGCCAAACCAACAATTGCATAATTAATAAAAATAAATAAATACACCATTCATATAAACCATGATAATTGGATCATATCACCTGCAAGAACACATCTCGCAAAATATTCCAACATCAAAATATATAATATTTAAATTGCTATCAATTAATCACCAAAACTAATTAAAATAGCAAAAGCCTAAAAATCCGGCTCCGATACCAATTGTTGGAAAGTAAAACGCAGCGGAAGCGAAGTTTGGGAAAGATGATAATCGCGTTTTACGCATCTACGAGTATAAGATCTATTTAGGCATGCTAATTATTTAATTACTAAGACTAATAAGCAATTTAAATATTATTTATTATTTATTAATTAAATATGTTGATAATTAAAATATCCTAATCTAGATCCAAAGATCATAGGATATTACCTTTTGAAGAGTATTGATTGCTTCCGTCTTGATCACCTTGTATTTCTACATTTAGACCTTCTAGAGTATGATTCGCCTTAACCCGGACGTTGTGTGGGCAACGAGCTACCGGATCTTGTTTGGACAACCTTGGGATCGGCCGAATTCACCTTCTATATGATCACTTTATTTTTCTTTGCTTTCTAGTATTTTATAAACACTCTTAGCAAATTAATTGTGTTATCTAAATTGTAAGATCAAAGACAGAAGTCTAGATCTACAATTAAACACAAGAGGAAAAATTTGATCACACAACCTCACAAGATAGCATCAAATCGGCCAACACCCCAAAAGTCCTATTTATAGGCTCTTGGACTACTACTAGGGATCTTAAGGAGGATTATGGAAGGACTCCCAATAAATTCATCTTACCTTATTAGGACTCTTCCTAATATAATGAATCTATTAATATCAACTTAGTCCACTAAAAGGTTGATATTGCACTTCCTACCAAAATCCCAAATTACGAAATTGGGCTCCTCATTAAATATATTATTTCCCGCGTTTAAGATATCGAATGTCTATTAATTAATTATAAGCTACTGACAGCTTTAATTAATTAATATCTTATCCAAGAGTAGTACCACTCGAACCTTATTATTATATCAGAATTAAATCCATCTGCAGGGTTTAATATCATAATCATTATCGAGCTCCTCAAGGGGACATCATCAACCCGCACGAGTCGGGACATGATTTCTAGTAATAATAATAACTATCGTATAAACAATATTATTGCCCAAGATACGAGGCTTATTGAGTCGATCATTTTGACTCTCACCTATGGTAAATCAAAGCAATAATTATTATAAATACACAATTAAATATTATATACTTAGAATTAAGAAATATTAATTATCCGAGATTTACGTTCTTCTTACAATCAGTACAGAAGACACTATCTCACCTCGATCCAGTTCAACGTATGCAAATACGCTAATGTATGCTAATAGTCAAGACCAACTATTCTCAAGCATACACTACAACCTTTTATATAACTTGTCTAATAATTATATAGGTTGTGAACTATTATATTATTTTATAAGGCACCGATAATGTGATCTTCCGTGTGACACCAACACACCACATTATCTACAATATAAAATAATTAGACATTTCATTTGCATAACCATAACGTGAATAAATATGCAAAACATGTGATTAAATGTAATTAATATTGTCATAGGTAGTAACAGGGAAATTAGGTAATATAAGCATAAAGTATGCTTTGCAGTATACAATCCTAACACCGACTCCGTCGAACGCCCACTCGCGACAATACACTATGAAGTACAATAACAAAAATGAAAATGAATTCCAAAGCACGACCTAAAGTCGCTGGATTCAAGGAACAAACGTCGAGAGTTCGAGGGTTTCCCCTAAAATGGCCAAGAACACGAATCGACCCGTCAAAACATGAAAATGGAGCTCCCAACCTAAATATGGATGTTCAATCCATAGGATATGTTTAACAACATCATTTAACACCAATTGATTCATCAAAAATGGGTGGAAAACGAAATCAAGAACAAATCCCCCAAAAAGTCAACTAGAAGAAAATCAAGAAATATACCTTGATTTGGCGAAGAACAATGGATTAAATGATGTTAAACACATGAATAATACTACGATTAATCATACCCATCATGGATTAATCAACAATTCGAAACGAATCGGACAAAAACCCGAAAACCCAAAAATTTCTCAAAGATAGGGTTCTAGGAAATCTAACCTTGATTCGCTGGATCACAGGATGTTATAGCATGATTAATCAATGATATGAACTCCTAAAATTTGTGGATTAATTCCTTGACAACATGTTTCCATGATCACCAAGCCTCCAGTCGCGGAAAGAAGAAGATAGAAATGTAGAACGGGTAAAAATATGACTGCTCAGTCATATTTATACTGGCGCGGCCTAGCGTGCGCTAGCCTTCCGGACTAGCGAGAGCTATCGGCCGATGCTCGGCCTGAACTCTCGGCCGGGCACCTGCGGCCGGCAGCGATGACCCAACTGCCGACTAAGACATGCTCGCCCGATAAGCGCGCTTGGCCGACTGTCGAGAACCTGCGGACTAAACTGCTCGGCCGGGTAATGTGCGCTAGTCGGCCGACAGCGTGCGCTACACATACCGGTTAGCGCGCGCCACGACCGACAGCAGCGTGCGCTACCTGCCGATCCTCCCCGAGTCCAGAACTCCAGGAACCTCTCTGCCCAGCCCGATAGCGTGCGTCGGCCGGTCGAATAACGTGCGCTACTCCTGCCGGGCTAGCGTGCGCAGCCTTCCGGCAGTAGCGCGCGCTACGCCAGTTCCTGCCGCGTCTGCCCGGCCAGTGCCCAGCACTTCCGATGCCGCACCGTCCGGCAGATGCCACCGCCCGACCCGACGATTCGGTTTCCCAAAATGCACGGAACGAAACGCGACGAAATGTTCGCGGACAACATCATCGATCCGAAATGAAATACCATGCAACAATTAATCACACGCGACCAAATAAACACAAAAATCGATCAAGACAACAAATGCGAATGTGGATACCCACAACTTTGGGTAAATTACAAAATGGCCCAAAATGCCCGAAAATCACGATACGTGATCGAATAACCAAACCGAAATTCACAACGCGTCTAACAAAGTTAAACGGACTTACGGGAAACTCGAAACATCAGTTTCGAACGAGATTCGCAAGAATCAAACTCAAGTGCGGAAAAGTCGCTAAGAAGCACGGAAATCAACAAAAAGACACCGAAACAAACTCGGATGTCAAAAAGTGAAGAATTAATCACTCTCAGAATGACGAAATGGTCACAAGCGAGTTGTGAAAATGGACTGTCGCTAAAAAAAAGAAAATTACTGGAAATCGAAATTGCGGATATTACAACTACTAGGTACAAAAACATTACTACAAGGTATAAAATTGTATTTGGTAGGACAACTTTACCCTTCTGCAGCCTTTTTTGTTATTTTCATTTTAAATTTTAAATTTTAATTTATTCATTTGAAATTTGAATTTTACATATCTAGAATAAAATTAAAAATTACATATTTGAAATTGACAAAAAGACTTTCTTTGTCCTTCATCTTCATATTTCGTCTTCTTCGTTGTCCTTCATCTTCATCTTTAAATTTGAATTTTAAAAATCTATTGCAGACCTTCATCTTCTTCGTCCTTCTAGAAAATTTGTTGTCGGCGTCCAAATTTGAATTTTAAAAATCCATTGCAGACCTTCATCTTCTTCGTTGCAGACTTTTATCTTCTTCGTCTTTCGTCTTCCGCTATACGCCACTGCATGTACATGTTCACAAAAATATACACCCGTGCATGCACCTGTGCACCAATACATAAACCATTGCACTAATTAATTAACCCCCAATCCCCAAATGAACCAAAAAACGAAAAACAAAAAACCAAACCAATTAAATCCAGAAGAGGGAAACCAAATCCAATAAAAAGGTACCAAAATCCAAACGACTGATCTCATAAATTTTAACATGATCTGCAACTATTGAACAATTTTCTTAAAAATTCATAATTTCACAACAATCTGACCATTAATCTCCAGATCTACACATTCAAATCTAAAACCTCGATCAATCGAAATAAACGAACCAGCACTGCCGACCGCCACTAGCCATCACATGAGGACCACCCGCAGACAAGAGACCGGCCAATACAGATCCCCGACCACCACCGGAATCACCTGAGACCGTGGATGGAGGAACAAAGGAGGAGGGAACCGCGACGGGCCCCGAAGAACCAACCCCGACCGCCGCAGAAGAAAATCCAACCGCAACCGCCGCTGAAACTGGAGGCTCCGCCACTGCCACACCCACCCACAGACGCTCCGACCTGACTGAACCACCAACCACATCGCCCGCAAGCAAGCCGCCTGGAGGAACCGGAACCGCAGCAGCGGAGACCGGGAAAATAGAAGATTTTGAAGAGACGCTTCATAAGAAGATGATGAAGGATCTGTGAGAGATGTTGATTTGAGTGCGGGGACATCTTGAGAAAAAGAAAGGGACGACTGGATAGATGAGAGCATTTTTATTATTAATAATGTTGGACAGATGAGGGCGGCGGACAAATGAGAGCATTTTATTATTAATAATGTTGTTTTTATTTTTAACATTATAATATAGGTGTTTTGGGTATTTTGAGTTGGAGGGTGTTTTGGGTATTTTGCATCATGTTTTTGTACCTAACAGTAATGCAAAAAAAACTTGTACCTAGTTGCAATTGTGTTCCAAAATTGCATTTAGTAGTAATTATTTCTTATATATATAAAAATAGAGAGAGATTGAACATAAATTGGTTTTTCTTAAGAACCTTAAGTTATTTAGTCATTTATTCAGAAGGAAGGTGAGTGTGAAGATGATGTCACTCATCGTATCAAGGCGGGGTGGCTAAGGTGGAGAGCAGCGACTGGGGTCCTGTGCGACAAGAAAGTCCCACTTAAGTTGAAGGGTAAATTCTATAGAACGGCAATCAGACCTGTGATGTTGTATGGATCAGAATGTTGGGCGATGAAGAAGTCGCTTGAGAGCAAGTTAGGCATTTGAAATGAGAATGTTACGTTGGTCGTGTGGTCGCACATTGTTGGATAGAATCTCAAACGGGGTTTTCAGGAACGCGCTTGAAGTGGCGCCTATTTCAGCGAAAGTTAGGGAAGTGAGATTGAGATGGTTTGTCCACGTCAGCAGGAGGCAGGCTTCTGCTCCGGTGAGGAGGGTGGAGAGTTTATTGGTTGCCGGGGAGAGGAGGAGAGGCAAACCGAGGAGTACGTTGGAGGAGCAGCTTAGATTAGATTTGAAGGCCTTAAACCTTTCTGAGACCATGACGGTTGATAGGTGCTCGTAGAGGTGCCAGATCAGAGTTATGGATGCTTTTGTAGGGATCAGTGCTGTAGTTGAGAGCGTCAGGGTTGGGTTGTCTCGGTTAGCTTTGACCTAGAGCATTACACTTTTTACTTTTACTGTATATTTGATCCTCCTGCCTTTTGCATGCGATGTATTTTTTACAGGGAGCTGTGCGCATAGTCAACCTCTCTTCGGTTAGAGCAGCGTTCATCGAGAGTGCAGTTGTCAAGGTTTCCTTAGGTAAGTCTCATGTGAATGAAACCATGTGCTCAGGTATGGTCGTGAGCTTTTTCGTACCATATGTTTCTTTGTATACACCACTCTATACTGTGCTGTGCACTAAGCTGAGGGTCTTCACGGAAACAGCCTCCCTACCGTAAAAAGTAGGGGCATGGTCTGCATACATCTTACCCTCCCCAGACCCTGCTCTGAGCGGGATATACTGAGTATGTTTGGTTTGGTTTGGTTTTTATCAGCGACACTCCAACAACTAAACTCAAAGAATTTTTTTTGATATTTTATTATTAATTTCCCTATCTCCAACATATTCAATATTCTTCCTAACTCAAACCACGTCCATTTTTAATGATTTATCCGTGACCACTCCAACCATCCAATCATAAATTATATATTCATGTTATATTATCCTTATTCATGGTTTAATTAATTACAATAATGATTTAAATAAATATATAATTATATGGAAAATGGTATTAGAAATTCTGGGAATATATGAGTGAAGGAAAACATTGTTTGATGCGGGGGTGAACAATGAGAACTTCTAATTCCTATGTTATAATGGAACATATATGCATTTAGCTTAAGATGACAACATTGTTTGAAACCTACATCTTATAAATATAAACTAAATGTCAGTTGTTACAGCAGAATAACAGGCGCCAAGACCACCGGCTCTAAAATGATTTGCTTAATACGGCACCGGCTCAATCTATGGATTCCTACTATCTTTTCATACTAAACTATGTCTGCATTCAAAACCACCGGCTCTATATATAGCCTCCTTCTTGCGCACAGCCTCTGCACTCGCCCTTTAATTCAGCCTCCTCCAACTTCTTTGTCTGCTGCAAAGCTTCTCGCGTCTCTCATTCTGAAGTTGCTTGTGTATCTCGCTGCTTCTGTTTTAGATCGAGCCCCAGACACATCACAGTTCAGACTAGTGATCAAAATAATATGAAGATGCTGAAATTTGTATCTGTTTTAAGGTACAATCACAAAACCTACCCCTGGGATTTATCCTAATTATTACAAAAGGACCCAGTTATGTATCGAAATTACAAATTACTCTTATAGTATAACAGAATAACATTTGAGGTTTGTAATCCCTTTTACTTAACAAACACCACTCTCGAATAGATGCAGCTAGTGAAACAGAAACAATCATGAAGATATGTTTTTTTTTTTTTTTTTAAATGATCAGACTGAACCTCCGGTCTCTTTTGCAATTAAATGATCATTCTTAAATTAACAATAGAAAGCACACACAATCACAGTAGAAAGTCAGTCAAAAAACCAGATAGTAAGAAAGTGTAGGAGTAATTTAGAAATATGCGCTTTTTCGAGTCAATGACTCGGCCAGTACAAACCACCGGTCCGTGGCACTTCGCTCGAAAAGATGTTTTCTCATTTTGCCAGACGCGGCACCACACAGCAGGGCGCACCCCGAAATTTCCTTCAAAGCGGCCGATTACAGTACTATGGGCGCGGCACACTCCGGATGGGCGCGGCCCTGCCAGCACCCCCTGCCGGGTCTGCCCGAGCGGCCCTGCGAGACCTGCCGAACCCCCCGGGCCGCGGCACATCGCTGCCGAGCTGCGGCCCCCATCGCTTTGTCTGTGTTCGCCAAGTCGCTGTCTTATGGGCCACGGCACACTCCTACCGGGCCGCGGCCCCCAAGACACAGGCGCAATTTTTTGCGTGTGCCGGCACACTTGAGTTGGGCAGCACACAAGTCAACCTTGCACAGGTTGTGTATTTCTATCATGTTTGCTGCGGGAATCATTATCAATTTCACTACCTACACTCAAGAACAAGAGAGAGATATATAGAGAGAGAAATACAATTTTCATTTTCCCGGAGATTTATCGGTTAGATCGTCGTGATATTTTGACAAGAGCTTGGTAGCTATTGGGCAAATCTTTTCACCAGTGTAGATCGAGTTTTTGAGTCCGGAAGTACGGGTATTTCGTTATCTCTTTGTGTAAGCCATTTACGGTTGTTTTCGTTATCGATCTTGTTGTTGTTATTGATTCCAAATACTTGAAGAACATTTATTACCAAGTATTTGACGATTGGGGTATACCCCTAGTTTGTATTAGGGAAGATTATGTATTTGTGCGTATTGGTGATAGTGAATTTTAAGCGGCTTCGGTCCCGTGGTTTTTACTCTCGTCTTGAGGGGTTTTCCACGCTAAAATTGTGTCTCGTTGTTTATTGCTTTCGAATATCATTTGTATTATTTTATCGAGTTGTAATTGGTGCTCTACTCGTCGGTAACCACAAAGTTACGATTGAAGAGTGGGAATTTGTCAAACGAGGTTCCGCTTTATTCGTTGTGACGTGATGTTAGTCGGTATTTTTCCCAACAAAGTGGTATCGGAGCCACAGTATTTGTTGTTTCGTGGTGTTTAGTATCTCAATCGTAAGATAGAAGCCAACACGAGTAGAATGGTTAACTTGAACGGTTCAAACTACCACGTATGGAAGGGGAAGATGGAAGACCTTCTATACGTGAAGGATTACTATATGCCGGTTTTTAGCAAAGATAAACCGGAAGGGAAGTCCGACGCAGAGTGGACTATTTTGCATCGCCAAGTTTGCGGATATATTCGACAATGGGTGGATGACAATGTTTTGAACCATATAAGTGGTGAGAAGGATGCTCGAGAGTTATGGCATAAGCTCGAGCAATTGTATGATCGGAAGATGGGGAATAATAAGTTATTCCTCATTAAACAAATGATGAATTTGAAGTTTCGAGACGGGACTCCTCTATCGGATCATTTAAATACAGTCCAAGGCATCATTAATCAACTTGCCGGAATGGGAATTAAATTCGAAGAGGAGGTACAAGCTTTGTGGTTGTTAGGCACATTGCCGGATTCTTAGGAGACATTTCGAACGTCGTTGTCTAACTCCGCCCCCGATGGAGTCATTTCGATGGAACTAGCAAAAGGAAACATGTTGAATGAGGAGGTCCGAAGAAAAGCACAAGGATCTTCTTCACAGTCGGATGTTCTAGTTACCGAAAGATGGGGGAGAGGTCCAAGTAGAGGTCCGAGTAATAGAGGGCCACAAAGGAGTAGTTCTCGGGGGAAGTATGCCAACATCGAATGTTACCATTGTGGTAAGAAAGGGCATACTAAGAATTTTTGCCGAAAGTTGAAGAAGGAGAAACGCCAAGGCCGAGAAAATTCAGAAAAGAAGGAAGGCGGTAGTAATGATAAAGCCGAAGTTAATACTACTACCGAAGAATTCTTTGTTTGTTGTGATTATGATATGGTCAACCTTGCTAGAGATGATTCGAGTTGGGTGGTCGATAGTGGAGCTACGTGTCATGTTACATCACGTAGAGATTTTTACTCTTCCTATACTCCGGGCGACTTTGGTATAGTCAAGATGGGTAACGACGGGTTATCCAAGATTGTTGGAGTGGGAGATGTGCATTTGAGATTCGACACCGGAATGGAACTTGTTTTACGGAATGCAAAACATGTTACGGACATGAGGCTTAATGTTATATCCGTTGGTTTACTCGATGATGACGGTTACCATAGCGGTTTTGGAAAGGGGTTGTGGAAACTCACGAGAGGTTCCTTGATTGCCGAGAGAGGACAAAAGGAAGGAAAGTTGTACGTGACACTTCCGAAGGTCACGACTAATTTTGTGAACGCAATCAACAATAATGACATGGACGAGCTATGGCATAAGAGGCTCGATCATATGAGTGAAAAAGGAATGGCGCTATTGTCGAAGAAAGAGGTGTTGTCCGGGGTTCATAAGGTACACCTTAAAAGATGCTCTCATTGTCTAGCCGGGAAGAAAAGGAGAGTTACTTTTAAGAGTCATACTCCTTCAAGGAGGGAAAATGTTCTTGATCATATTCATTCCGATGTTTGTGGTCCTATGAAAACAAGGACGCTCGGTGGTTGCCAATATTTTGTCACATTCATCGACGATCACTCTAGGAATGTGTGGGCATACACCTTGAAAACCAAAGATCAAGTGTTAGACACTTTCAAGCAATTTCATGCCTCGGTGGAAAGAGAGATCGGGAAGAAACTTAAGTGTATCCGGACGGACAATGGTAGAGAGTACACCGGACCCTTTGATGAATATTGCCGAGAGCAAGGGATCCGACATCAAAAGACGCCCCCGAAGACTCCGCAACTCAATGGCTTGGCGGAGAGAATGAACCGGACTTTGGTCGAGAGAGCTCGTTGTATGCTCTCACATGCCGGATTGCCAAAGTCGTTTTGGGGAGAAGCTTTGAACACGGAGGTTCATGTTATTAATTTGACGCCGTGTGTTCCTTTGGAGTTTGATGTGCCGGATAAGGTGTGGAGCGGTAAAGAGATCTCGTACCGCCACTTGAGGGTCTTCGGATGTAAAGCCTTTGTTCACATTCCGAATGATGAGAGATCAAAGCTTGTTTCCAAGACGAAGCCGTGTATTTTTATTGGCTACGGGCTTGATGAGTTCGGGTATAGATTATATGACCCGGTGACAAAGAGGCTTGTTCGGTCGAGAGATGTTGTTTTCGTAGAAGATCAAACAATGAAAGATGTTGAGAATGGAGAGTCGGCTCCGCAACACGACTATGATATTATTGATTTGGACCCCGTTCCTCCACAAAATGTTGAGACACCCGTTGGAGATGACGTCCAAAATAATGAACAACATGATGACGGTGAGAACGATGAATTGAGGCAAGATGACACCGATGGAGCTCATCCCGAGCTACCCGTGACGAACATGCCATCTTTTGTTCCACATAGGCGGTCGACGAGGGACCGTCATCCCTCCACCCGTTATTCGGCCGATGAGTATGTCTTACTCACCTATGAGGGAGAACCCGAATATTTTGCGGAGGCCATGGAGCATGAAAAGAAGAAGGAATGGATGGATGCCATGCAAGACGAGATGAGTTCCTTGCATGAGAATAACACTTACGAGTTTGTGAAGTTGCCGAAAGGCAAGAGGGCTTTGAGAAACAAATGGGTGTATCGGGTGAAGTCGGAGGAGCATACTTCGTTGCCCCGATACAAAGCTAGACTCGTAGTGAAAGGATTTAGTCAAAAGAAGGGCATCGATTTTGACGAGATTTTTTCTTCGGTTGTGAATATAGGATCTATTCGATTGGTCCTTGGTATTGCGGCTAGCCTCGATCTTGAGGTTGAGCAAATGGATATCAAGACGGCTTTTCTTCACGGAGACCTTGACAAAGAAATTTACATGAAGCAACCGGAAGGATTTGAGGTCGAAGGAAAAGAGGATTATGTGTGTAAACTTCGGAAGAGTTTATACGGGTTGAAACAAGCACCAAGGCAATGGTACAAGAAGTTTGAGTCAGTTATGGGGGAGCAAGGATACCGGAAGACGACTCTCGACCATTGCGTATTTTTTAAGAAATTCGGAGATGATGACTTTATCATCTTATTGCTCTATGTGGACGACATGTTGATCGTTGGCAAGAATGCCGAGAGGATTGCCGACTTAAAGAAAGAATTGAGTAAGTCCTTTGCCATGAAGGACTTGGGGGCGGCTAAACAAATTCTTGGGATAAGAATTACTCGGGATAGAGCAGCCCGGAAATTGCACATGTCGCAAGAGCAATACATCGAGAAGATGCTTAAACGTTTCAACATGGACAAAGCTAAAGTTGTTAGTTCGCCTCTTACTAACAATTTTAAATTGACGAGCCAAGATTGCCCTAAGACGAAGGAGGAGATTGAGGATATGGATAAAATTCCATATGCCTCGGCGGTCGGGAGTTTGATGTACGCTATGGTTTGTACTAGGACCGACATTGCTCATGCCGTGGGAGTGGTGAGCCGGTTTCTATCGAATCCAGGTAAGAAGCATTGGGAAGCCGTAAAATGGATATTTAGATATTTACGGGGTACTTCCAAATTGGGTATTACATTTGGAAATGGGAAAGCAATACTTGTTGGATATTCCGATTCGGATATGGCCGGTAATGAAGATAATCGAAAATCCACTTCCGATTATTTGATGACGTTCGTAGGGGGAGCCGTGTCATGGCAATCTAGATTGCAAAAGTGCGTTGCCTTGTCTACAATGGAGGCCGAGTATATTGCGGCGGTGGAAGCGAGCAAAGAGCTCTTATGGTTAAAAATGTTTTTACGAGAGCTAGGCTTCCGACAACGACGTTACGTAGTTCTTTGTGATAGTCAAAGTGCGATTCATTTAGCAAAGAATGCGACTTTTCACAAGAGAACGAAGCATATCGATGTGAGGTATCATTGGATCCGAGATGCTTTGGAGGATGGTTTGTTTGAACTTGATAAAGTTCATACCGATGATAATGGTTCCGATATCTTAACGAAAGCGTTAAGTAGAGATAAGGTGAAAGTGTGTTGCTCGATCGCCGGGATGGCGAACTCTTCCTATATTCCGAAAAGGGGGAGATTTGTAGGAGTAATTTCCGAAATATAGGCTTTTTTGGAGTCGACCGGACTCCGGCCACGGTACAAACCCACCGGTCCGTGGCACTTCGCTCGAAAAGATGTTTTTCTCATTTTGCACTGCTGCGCGGCACACGGCCATGGTCGCGGCCCTGCAATTTCCTTGAGCGGCGATTACGTACAATGGTCCGCGGCACACTCCGGATGGGCCGCGGCCCCTGCCGAGCACCCCCCTGTCGGGTCCTTCCGAGCGGCCCCTGCCGAGACCTACCGATAACCCTGGGCCGCGGCACATCCCTGCCGAGCCGCGGCCCCCATCGTTTTGTCTGTGTTCGCCAAGTCGCCTGTACTATGGGCCGCGGCACACTCCTGCTGGGCCGCGGCCCCCAAGACACAGGCGCAATTTTGCGCGTGTGCGCATGACACACTTGAGTTGGGCCGCGGCACACAAGTCAACCTTGCACAGGTTGTATATTTCTATCATGTTTGCTGCGGGAATCATTATCAATTTCACTACCTACACTCAAGAACAAGAGAGAGAGAGAGAGATATAGAGAGAGAGACAATTTTCATTTTCCCGAAGATTTATCGGTCGGATCGTCGTGATCTTTTGACAAGAGCTTGGTAGGTATTGGGCAAATCTTTTCACCGGTGTAGATCGAGTTTTTGAGTCCGGAAGTATGGGTATTTCGTTAGCTCTTTGTGTAAGCCATTTACGGTTGTTTTCGTTATCGATCTTGTTGTTGTTATTGATTCCAAATACTTGAAGAACATTTATTACCAAGTATTTGACCATTGGGGTATACCCCTAGTTTGTATTAGGGAAGATTGTGTATTTGTGTGTATTGGTGATAGTGAATTTTAAGCGGCTTCGGTCCCGTGGTTTTTACTCTCGTCTTGAGGGGTTTTCCACGCTAAAATTATGTCTCGTTGTTTATTGCTTTCGAATATCATTTGTATTATTTTATCGAGTTGTAATTGGTGCTCTACTCGTCGGTAACCACGAAGTTACGATTGAAGAGTGGGAATTTATCAAACGAGGTTCTGCTTTATTCGTTGTGACGTGACGTTAGTCGGTATTTTTCCCAACAGAAAGGTGAACTGGAGGAAAACCCTGGTTCAAAAAACGCTAGGCGCTAGGCGTTCGGATTGATAACGCCTAGCGCCCAGAGGATTATTCGGGGATTAAGGGGGATTAATCGGACTAGGCGGATTTATTTCTTTATTATTATTTTAATAATTTTTATATATAAAAAATTATATATATGTATTAAAAATAATTAAAATTTAACCTTTTAAACAGATATATAATCAATTATATATTAAATTTGAAATATTGATTATCAAGGAGTCCATAATATCTTAGTTTAGAAATTTATAGTAATATTAGAACAAAACAAAAAAACAAAAAAGTATAATCCCTAGGCATCGCCTAGTCGCGCATGTAACTAATAAATTTAAAATATTGATATATTGTATAAAGTAGTCCATAGTATCCACAGTATCTTAGCTTGCCTTCATAGGCCTCATCCAGTCAGCCTAGACGACCGATTAATCACCCAAACACCCAGTACAAGTGCCTAGGCCATAATCGGAACAGTAGATGAACTTATAGGGATTAATCGCAGTCGGGGGGCATGAGAGGCGGTGGTTTACCCTGCGGCGGATGTCAATGGTTCGAGCCCGCTTATCTCCAACTCATGAACTTAGCCGATACAAAGCTATATGATAGTACCAAATTTTTCCGATTCGGTAGTTCGATCTATGATTTCTCATTTGTGGACGTTGATAAGATCCATCCATTTAGCAGTACCTTAGGATGGCATAACCTAAGTATAAGTAAGGCAATAACAATAAGTGCGAGGTTCAAACGAGGAAAGGCTTACGGTGGATACCTAGGTACCCAGGGACGAGGAAGGGCGTAGTAATCGACGAAATGCTTCGGGGAGTTGAAAATAAGCATAGATCCGGAGATTCCCGAATCGAGCAACCTTTCGAACTGCTGTTGAATCCATGGGCAGGCAAAAGACAACCTGGCAAACTGAAACATCTTAGCAGCCATAGAAAAAGAAAGCAAAAGCGATTCCCGTAGTAGCGGCGAGCGAAATGGGAGCAGCATAAACCATTAAAACGGGGTTGTGGGAGAGCAATACAAGCGTCGTGCTGCTAGGCGAAGCAGCTTAACTGCTGCACCCTAGATGGCGAAAGTCCAGTACCCGAAAGCATCACTAGTTTACGCTCTGACCCGAGTAGCATGGGACACGTGGAATCCTGTGTGAATCAGCAAGGACCACCTTTCAATGCTAAATACTCCTGGGTGACCGATAGCGAAGTAGTACCGCGAGGGGAAGGTGAAAAGAACCCCCATTGAGGAGTGAAATAGAACATGAAACCGTAAGCTCCCAAGCAGTGGGAGGAGCCAGGGATCTGACCGCGTGCCTGTTGAAGAATGAGCCAGTGACTCATAGGCAGTGGCTTGGTTAAGGGAACCCACCGGAGCCATAGCGAAAGCGAGTCTTCATAGGGCAATTGTCACTGCTTATGGACCCAAACCTGGGTGATCTATCCATGACCAGGATGAAGCTTGGATGAAACTAAGTGGAGGTCCGAACCGACTGATGTTGAAGAATCAGCGGATGAGTTGTGCTTAGGGGTGAAATGCCACTCGAACCCAGAGCTAGCTGGTTCTCCCCGAAATGCATTGAGGCACAGTGATTATTTGGACATCTAGAAGTGCAGCCTTGTTTGGTGCGATCCATGAGAGCGGTACCAAATCGAGGCAAACTCTGAATACTATATGTCCTCAAAATAATAGGGGTCAAGGTCGGCCAGTGAGACGATGGGGGATAAGCTTCATCGTCGAGAGGGAAATAGCCCGGATCACCAGCTAAGGCCCATACATGATTGATAAGTGGTAATTTTACCACATTTTTCTAGGATTTTATACTAGATTTTTATCTCGTTTCGTGATTAATGTGCTCGTATTTGGCTTATTTATGATTAGTCGAGCCATATTACGCGTTTGGGTTGGTTTTAGTGTGTTTGCAGGTTTTTAGAGCCAAAAGGACCCAAAACGAGACAAAGGACCGAGAGTCGAGTCAAACGGACGGAAGAAACGGATTTTTGCTAAAGTCAGACCACCTATCGGGCCAGCCTATCGGCCGATAGGTGCATCTGAAGTCGACCGACGAACCGCCTATCGGGCCAGCCTATCGGCCGATAGCTTGCTCAGCGGGTTCTCGAATTTTGACGGCTTGTGACTCTTTTGGATAGATTTTGTTTCCTAGATTAGTTCCAATCGGGAGTTTAACCCCCTTAGGCTATATAAACCTCCTTTGAGCCCTAGTTATTATTCTTTATCATCCTCTATCACCCTCCATCAGCCTTTATCATCTTTCATCATACTTTATCATCTTTGATCATCTTTGGAGACAAGAACTTTTTGGAAGGAAGCAAGTATTATTATTTTTCTACTTTTTCGGAGATTGAAGACTCAGAGTTCATCCGAAAGGGTTGTAATCTCTCTTTTCATATCAATAATATGCATTTTCCATCTATTTCTTGTTTAATTTCAATTATGTCTGGCTAAATCCATTGATTGATTCTAGGGTTAGTAATTTTAATTGATGTTCACATGATGTTCCTTTGATTACCTTTTTACCTTTCATCTTAGGCTTGTGATCAAGATGTGTTAAATCTCATTCTAGATTAAAGGGCCCTTAATCGATGCATGTTAGCTAATTAATTTTGTCCCGAAGGAGTAATTGATTAGTGGAAATACTTGATGCACAATATGATTTGATCTTAAGACCTGACGGAGTAAGATAAATCATAGATAAATAAGTTGACGCTTTTTAAGTGATTTAAATTCTTTGAGCCCTGGCGGGGAAAAGGGTTTAAATTAACTATCTTTCTAGGTTGCCTTGATCGGAATTCTAGATCGGCTGAGTGATTATTTCTAGGATTGAATTAAAATTTGGGGAAAAGGAATCAAGTGAATGGATTGTGTGAACTCAATTAGATGATACTACCCTAGGATCAATTAGCTTTCGCTTGTGATTTTATCTTGCTAATTTGCTTTATTTGCTTGATTTAGATAATTCATCTTTTATTTAATTTTTATTTTTCGATTTTTAAAGTTAGATAATTAGAAACAAACCAAATTTTCGGATTCCTAAATAGCAGTCAAATTTTGACTAGAGTTATTTCCTTTATTTTCGACATATCAATTCCCTTGGGTTCGATACCTTGGAAATACTTCGAGGTATTACAAATTTTAAAATTGATCGGATTTGAAAACCATACTACGCGAATCTTAGCGATCAATTTTTGGCGCCGTTGCCGGGGAATTGATAGAAAACTTAAGGGGATAATTCGAAAAAGAAGAGATTGTTACTTTAGGTTGTTTACTATTATTATTAATATTCGATCTCGTTTCCTCACATCTTGTTTTCTCTTCCTTGTAGGCGGTGCATGATCACAAGATCCCAAGGAAAGGACTTATTTCCTTTGGATCCGGAAATCGAGAAGTCTTTGAGGAGGAAGAAGCAAGAAGCGAGAATCGAGACTATTTCTATACCTTTCGTTGATACCATGGCCGACATTGTTGACCCACCACGAGAACTCGCTCGTCCCGAGAAGATCCCTTTGAATGCCCGCTTTCGACCTAAGCTGGACGATTATCAAGAAGGAGGTTGGGGAAAGATTGATGCCAACAACTTCGAGCTTAAGCCGTCCCTCATCGCTACGGTGAAGTCTCAAACATACGGAGGAGGAGTTAATGAAGATCCAAACGCTCATCTTGAGTCGTTTTTGGACATATGTGCCACCATCAAGCAAAGCGAGTGCCTCGGATGTCATTAAGCTCCGCCTATTCCGGTTTTCCTTAGAAGACGATGCGCTAGATTGGTACAAGAGCCTAGATCGGAAGGAAATTGGTACTTGGAGAGAGATGACTCGGTTGTTCTTAGCAGTTCTATCCTCCTCGAAGGTGCAAAAACAAATCAACGATATCTTGCAATTCGAGCAATATGAGGATGAATACTTATACGAGGCATGGATCCGATTTAAGAAGCTACTTCGCAAATGCCTGACATGGAATTGACAAGGAGGAAATCTACATTCGGTTTTATCGGGGTTTGACGAGGAAAGCTAGAAGAGAGTTGGACTATTCCTCGAAAGGGGGATTTCTTGCTAACGATTATGAAGAGGCCAAGAATCTCATTGAGCTAGCGGTCAACAATGATTATGAGGAGGTGACCGATAGGAAGATGACGAGAAGAAAGGTTCCATCCGGTGACGAGGACGCCTACGGTGATTTGAAGGCAAAATTTGAAAGACAACAAAAAGAGCTTGAGATACTAAGAAAGAAGACTTTGGGAGTCAATGCAGTTTTTGAAGAGCTAAACGAGCCTATTGCAATTGAGAAGGATTTGAATTACGTGCAAGGAGGAAACTTCCGGCAAGGGGGAAATTGGGGGAACTATTATCCGAACAATCGAAACCACCCTAATTTCTCCTATGCCAACCCGAACAATGCTCTTCAGCCACCACCGGGATTTAACGTGAAAAACGGGGTTATTCAAGAGCCGATTGCTAAGACACCGATGGAAGAGATGTTGGAACGATTAGAGGCGAGTCAAAAAGATTTTATTTATAAAGTAGACAAGAGGTTCGGGGCTCTCGAGCATAGTGTGACATCTATTGGAAATTCAGTGATAGCCTTGACAAAGCAGATGTCGATGGTGGAGACCCAAATGAGTCAAATGGCGAACGCATGGCCGAATTCATAAGCGGGCCATTTTCCGAGCGTGCGAGACCAACCCGAAGACGCAACAATGCAACGCAATCGAGCTTGAGTGGGACAAGGTACGGTAATCATGGGGCTGAAGTTAAGGAATGGAAACAAGGATGTACTAGAAACGGAGCCGAAGCGAGAAGGCGAGATGAAACGCGGCCTATCGGCCAAGACTATCGGCCGATAGGCCCACCCGATACCCAGACGAGAATGCGGCGGTTGAGCCTATCGGCCCCCTATCGGTCGAAAGGCTCCTTTAGGTTCGAATGTGAAGGATTTTGAGGTAAAAGCTCCATTTCCACGTGATTGGCCAAGTCGAGATATGATGAAAAGCTTCAACGGTTTATCGACATGTTTCAAAAGGTGAATATCAACATTCCACTTCTAAAAGCTTTGAGAGACATGCCGGGTACGTTAAATTCTTGAAAGATTGTGGCAAGCAAGAGGAAGTTGGCGAAGTTTGAAACAATAAATTTGTGAGAGGAGTGCGGCGCTATCATTCAAAACAAGCTCCGCTCAAGCGAAGGATCCGGACGTTTTACTTTGACATGCATGATTGGCGACCAAGCGTTCGGTAATGTGTTGTGTGATCTCGGGGCAAGCATCAATCTTATGCCTCTATCCATCTTTAAGAGGTTGAAGATTGGGGAGATGAAGCCAACTACCATTTCTCTACTCATGGCGGACCGGTCGATCTCTTATCCGAGGAGTTGTGGAGGATTTGTTCGTTAGAGTCCAACACTTAGTCTTCACTGATTTCGTAGTTCTTGATATGCCCGAGGACGAGAATCAACCATTGATCTTTGGGAGACCGTTTCTAGCGACGGGGAGAGCACTTATCGACGTCCAAGAGGGTGATCTTACCTTCCGGGTTAATGATCAAAATCTGAAAATTTCCATCTATGACGCGATGAAGAAGCCCGATGATGCGCCCGAGGAATGTTATGAAATTGAGTCTATTATGCCGCCCCCGACCGACTTGTTGGAGCATTGCATTTCACAATTCATTTACTCACATTCCGATGTTGAAGAAATTTACGAGGATTTGCCAAAGTATGTTCGAATGTTGGAGGCGAACGAGTCTCGATCTAATGAGAGGGACGTATGCTATCTTGATATCAACAAACCCGTTCAAGGGGGAGTTGTCGCTGAAGACCCGGACTGAATGAGGTATCGTCTAGCTAAAGACGTTAAACGTAGCACTTGTTGGGAGGTAACCCAACGTATGTATATTAGTTCGTTTTATTCGTTTGTTTTCGATTTTTCGTTTGCGTGATTTTTGTAGTTTCTAGTTTCGTAGTAGCTTTGTTAGTTTTGTTAAGTTCTAATCCATGCACGCCGAGTTTTGGATACTTGCAGGTCTTTAATCGCCATATCCAAGCGAAAACGGGACCAAGTTTGCGAAATAGAAAAAGTTGAAAATTTTTTTGAGACAGACGAGCCTATCGGTCAGCCTATCGGCCGATAGGCCCGACCGATAGGCTGAGAAAAATTAAAAAAAATAAATGTTGCAAGCAGTGGTCGATAGGCAGACCCTATCGACCGATATCATGACCCGATATGAGGTACGTAAGTTTCTGTCTGTCCTATCGACCCAGCCTATCGGCCGATAGGCCTGGCCGATAGGACATACCCGGCCCAGTATCCGCTTCGACCCGGTTGATTAATAACCCCTTTTAAACACCTTCATCACCCATTTTTCACACACACACACACACCTATCGGACGATAGAACACAAAGGGGCGATATTCTCTACTTTTCTTCCTTCAAACTTCGATCAAGGTACTTAATTTCGACACTTAATCCTCTTGTTTTTCAATTCTATACATGTTTTGAAGCACTTTGACGGATTCTTTTTGGAGTTTTGTTGAATTTCGAATTGGGGATCCTCTTTTTGGGGGCTTTTGTTAGACATTGATGTTCTTTGAATTTTATGCCCGATTGTTGATAGAATCTTGATAGAAACATGTTATCTATGCTTGATTGTTCATGGGTACTTCGAATTGGGGGATTAATTGATGAAATTGAACGAATTTTGAAAAAAAACCCCAAATTGGAAGAACCCTAATTTCGAATTTGTTGAAATTGGGTAAATTTGTTGAATTGAATTGTTAATTGGGATTGATATGAGTTGAATTGTTGATGAATTAGATTTGATTGGAGAGAATTTGTCCTAATATGATCGTAGTGTGTTGTTTTGTTATTGTGGGTTGTGATTTTGATCCTTTGAATATGAAATGGGGGAGTCTAAGTTTGGGGGAGGTTGTGTGATTTATTGATCGTAGTATATGGCTGTCGGGTCTATGATTTTGATGTTCATTGGACATTATAGGGCCCTTAGTTGATATTGTGGGATTATTGGATTATGTCGACACTTGTTGAATGTTTGCATTATGAGTTGCTTATTGGATATTGATTGGATGGTTGTTTTGTAGGAACTTTGAAATGGCTGGAAATCAAAGCAAGAAGTCGAAGCCATGTAAGGCCGGAAAGTCTAAGGCAACTACAGAGAAGGAAAGGGAGCTCTCGGCCGACAAACCCGCCATTTCCGTCGCAGTGATCAGGTACTCCGTTAACAAAGCCACTCCTTTCTCTTTTCAAACTTATTCCTCCTTTGGGATGCGAAATAAGTTTGGGGGGGGGGGGGGGGGGAGTGCGGCTTTGTTAATTTCTTTACGTGTGAGTACCTTGTATGCCTAGTATCACTATTTGCTTGTGTTGGTACCCGTTGTTTTTATTTGTGCTTCTCATATTGGTGTTGCGTGGATTTGACTTTTGTTGCTTAGTTTTTAGATTTTTATGTTCATTTTCATTTGGTGTGTTTGCTAGTTTCTATTTTTTAGGTCGTAGTAGTTTTTTATTGCTTTCGTGTTTGCTTTTATTTGCTTTTCGTTATTTTTTTTTAGATAGCCTTGCTTGTCTTAGTTTTTCTTTATTCGTGAATTTTTCGTGCTTCTATTTGTGTGATACCGATGTTACGACCTTTGTTTTCTCTACGAAGAAACGGTCGAGTTTTGGTCAAGTTGTAGTCGATTATTTCATTTTTGCATAGTATTCATTTAGGTCCAAATTTTTCGTGATTGTAGAGGTCTTGGCGAGATAAGAGACGATACATACTTGTTTTAAAATCACCGTCAATACGTTTGGTTACATCTTAGGATAGTGAGTCGTCTTGTTTCTTTAGTCGTGTTGGCACTTAGATTGAGTTTAGAGTCGGTCAGTTTTCCAAAAGTCGAGATAATGTTGTTCTATGAAGGGAAGTCTAGTAACAGGGCATTCGCGTGACCCGTTGTTTACCCTCGCGTAAAGCAGCGACCACGATTAGACTAGTGGTTTAGATATTTCACATGTGCCAATGATAGGTAGCCTAGTAAGGGGTATTCGCGTGACCATTGTTTACTCTCGCAAAACGGCGACCTTGATTCGGACGTGCGGAAATTATATATTCGAGTTGTTTCTCATTGTAGATGGGAACTTAGTAACTAGAAGCATCCATGTGCCCCATGAGTGTCTTTTACGTCAAACGGTTTCCTAATACATGAGAATGGAAGTTCCACCCTAGGATTACCCGATGAAACATCCCGAGATCCTAACCTAGTGGTCAACTCGAATCAAATTCTTGAACATATATATAAGGGAATCTTGTCCGAGGTTTATTTGTTATGAAACTCGTGAAAATTGTGCCACTAGGCGTGTAGCAGGATGAACTAGCATGTTTATTTTAGCCTTTCATATTGTGGTCGATTTGACTCACATTTTGTTAATCTTTGAGTGGATTTTCTTCATGAGCGAATGATTAGGGTGAACTTGACTACTTTGCGGAATCATTATTCTGAGTGCAGCTCGCTTTTACGACACTCGGATTATTTAGAGAGAATTACAGGATAGTATTGATTAGGTTGAACACTATGAGTTGCACGATGATTCACGACATTCTTTTTCTTTTCTTTTTATTGTTCGGGACGAACAAGGCTTAAGTTTGGGGGGGTTTGATAAGTGGTAATTTTACCACATTTTTCTAGGATTTTATACTAGATTTTTATCTCGTTTCGTGATTAATGTGCTCGTATTTGGCTTATTTATGATTAGTCGAGCCATATTACGCGTTTGGGTTGGTTTTAGTGTGTTTGCAGGTTTTTAGAGCCAAAAGGACCCAAAACGAGACAAAGGACCGAGAGTCGAGTCAAACAGACGGAAGAAACGGATTTTTGCTAAAGTCAGACCACCTATTGGGCCAGCCTATCGGCCGATAGGTGCATCCGAAAGGTGTCCAGGCCCTATCAAGTGAAGTCGACCGACGAACCACCTATCGGGCCAGCCTATCGGCCGATAGGTGCGGCCGATAGCTTGCTCAGCGGGTTCTCGAATTTTGACGGATTGTGACTCTTTTGGATAGATTTTGTTTCCTAGATTAGTTCCAATCGGGAGTTTAACCCCCTTAGGCTATATAAACCTCCTTTGAGCCCTAGTTATTATTCTTTATCATCCTCTATCACCCTCCATCAGCCTTTATCATCTTTCATCATACTTTATCATCTTTGATCATCTTTGGAGACAAGAACTTTTTGGAAGGAAGCAAGTATTATTATTTTTCTACTTTTTCGGAGATTGAAGACTCAGAGTTCATCCGAAAGGGTTGTAATCTCTCTTTTCATATCAATAATATGCATTCTCCATCTATTTCTTGTTTAATTT
>CM065815.1:45788357-45878357 GCA_033398695.1 Orobanche coerulescens | reverse complement strand
AAACCGGCAAAATAATCCGTACTCCAACGCGTATAATCCGGGGTGGCGTAATCATCCCAACTTTTCGTGGAGAAACGGACAGAACTCAAACCAGCCCCCGTTCGCTCAGAACCAACAGCAGCCCCCTCCCGCTCCAAAAGTTTCTCTCGAGGAAGCAATTGCGAAATTGGCGGCGAATACGAGTCAATTCATGACCCGTACTGAAGCGACATTGCAGAATCATTCCGCTTCCATTCGAAACTTGGAAGTCCAACTGGGCCAAATTGCTAATGTGTTGACAGCCCGCCCGGGGGAAGCATTGCCCAGTACGACCGAGACAAATCCTAGAGAAAGTCTAAATGCGATCAGTCTGAGAAGCGGGAAGGAGGTGTTGGACCAGCCCGAGAGGTGTGAAAAGAGGAGTGAAATTGAAGAGAAGAATAATTTAGCGACAGAGGAGTCACAAGATTGGAGACCTTCGATAACGTTTCCGGATAACCCGAAGGCATATGTGCCACCTGTCCCATTTCCGCAGAGATTACAGCAGAAAAAGGCGGACAAACAATTCTCTAAGTTCCTTGACGTGTTCAAAAAGCTTCATATTAACATTCCATTTGCCGACGCGTTGGAACAAATGCCGAGCTATGTTAAATTCATGAAAGAGATATTGTCAAAGAAAAGAAAACTCGAGGAGTTTGAAACAGTCGCCTTGACGGAGGAATACAGCGCAATTCTTCAAAAGAAGCTCCCACCAAAGTTGAAAGATCCGGGAAGTTTCAACATACCGTGCACCATGGGGAATCTTTCTTTTAATAAGGCATTGTGCGATCTCGGTTCTAGTATTAACCTCATGCCTTTGTCTATTTTCAAGAAGCTGGGAATTGGAGAAGCAAAGCCGACGACGGTCTCCTTGCAAATAGCGGATTGATCTATTAAGTATCCGAGAGGAGTGATTGAGGATGTGCTAGTAAAAGTGGATAAATTTATCTTTCCAGTGGATTTTATTGTTCTCGACATGGAGGAAGATGAAGATATCCCGATTATCTTGGGACGACCATTTTTGGCGACCGGCAGAACTCTTATTGACGTGGAAAAAGGAGAATTAACTCTACGGGTTCAAGAGGAGCATGTCACGTTCCAAGTGTTCAAATCTTTTCCATGTCCGGGAGGTGTTGATAAAAGCTCTCAAAGTGAAAGTGTGGAGGCCGTTGCAAAAGAAAAAAACCGAAAACATCGTCGGTCGAAAAATTCAGATTCTGTGTCAGATGGCCCAATTTTTAAGAAAGATGTAGAACGAGTAGCATTTCTCGAGCACTCGGACAAGTCTGCTGGGGTCATAAAGTCATTTTTGAAAGAAGGAGATAAGCCGGAAATCAAACGGACATCTAGTCATGAGAAAAACGGGTGTTTCGGGAAGTTGTTCACGTCAAAACCTTTCCGCAAACAAAATTGGGTGTCCGAACCGAAAATCAAATCGTTAATGACTGATGGTAAAAATTTTAAAAATCATATTGACGGTTCGATGAACGGGGCGGAAACCAAATGGAGTTTGCGAAAAGTGAACTAATTTTTTTTTAAAAAAAGGTCTGGCTGAAGACTATAAACTTAGCGCTTCTCGGGAGGCAACCCGAGTTCGTAGTTGTAGATTTTTGCGTTTCTATATTTTTCTTGCATTCTTGAATTTTATTTTTGATCATTTTGTACTTTGATTTGCTTTTACCTCTTGCTCTTGACGTGTTCTTCTTGAAATTCTGTGCAGAAAAAGTCCCAAGGGAGAAACTGATGCCTGAGCCGCGGCACAAGTAAAATGAGCCACGGCACACACAAATCGAAAGGATGAGCTAAACCCACTGTACCCTGTGCCGCGGCACGACATAAATGAGCCGCGGCACACTTGAGCCCTAAGCCGCGGCACACAGAAACTGAGCCGCGGCACACGACTAAACATGCAAACAGGTAAAAGGGGACTGTACTCGGTGTCGCGGCTCACTTGAGCTGTGCCGCGGCACACCATGCGGAATTCGAACAGCCAGGTACCTTATAACCCGCATTCGGCCGGCCACCCCAGGTACGTTTTCTTTCTTTCCTTCCCTTTCCCCATGCGCGCGATCGTCCGAGTCTTCTTCTAGTTTTCTTCTTGCGATTTTTTCTTTCACTTTTCACAAACCAATCAAGGTATGTTCCAATCTCTAATCTCTACTTGTTCTATGAATTTAAATTTGAAGTTGTTTTATGCATTTGAGGACTAAATATGTTTATTTTCCTTCAAAGGTCTATGATGGTTTAGTGGATGACATGGTGGTGTTAATCGAATTTTCATGGTTATTTTGGTTTATTGATGAATTGAGTATGTAGTTTTGATGGTAAATGATTTGTGTTTCTGTTCTTGGGGGTTGAATCGAGCTATAGCCATGTTTATTCTTCAAGTAAACTCTTGCCGATTAGGTGTTCGATGAAATGTCTAAGTGAAAAAATTTCTTTGTTACGGCAATATTTTGAATCTTTGTGCAACGTATTCGTTCTGGAATTACAGCAACCCCAACCCGTACGTCTAGTTTAAACGTTATGGTTCAAATTCATTTTTCTCTCACGGTTGTGCTATCTCGTAGAAATTCTTGATTACGGTCGGATATCCTTAGCCGAGTGATGATTATTCTCATTATTAGTTGAGTAAGTAACCTTCGATGTTTAAATTATTTTCAGGATCGTTATGGCTAGGACTAAGAAGCTGAACAAGAGGGCCAGGACTCAGTCATCCCCTACTCGAGGGGAAACCTCTCGTAGCCGCGCCGAGTCTGAGGGGCACCAGTTTTCTGACCCTGAAATCCACAAAATCTTCAATGAGAAGATTCGGCCGCGACCTCTTATCGCGGAGAGGGGATTTACTCCAGCCCCCCAAGACGGGGAATTGATTACGATGATTGATGAGATGGGGTGGGGCCGATTCACTGCACCCCCCGAGCCAGCAGTGATATCGATAGTACAGGAGTTCTACGCCAGTGCGCTATTGAAGCATATTCGAGCAGGCCAGATGTTGCAGCCGTCAGACACTCGGACTCAGGTCGATGTTCGAGGTGTTACAGTTGATTTTTCCACAGCTGCTATTCGGAGGTTGTTTGGGCTTCCGGTGGTAGATGAGTCGGCCTATGTCCGAGTTATGACTAGCCTCACGAAGGAGGCTCTGCTTGAGACTATTGCGCAGCCCGACTCCGACTGGAAGCAGCGCGCACCGGGTTCTTCCACTTTCCATTTCAAGAGTTCGCGCCTCCGGCTCGGCGTGCTCGGCTATATTTCATTTGTGCCGTATAGACCCCACATCTCGATCCGCACTGTCTTTCTCTCCGTGCCGGACACTATATGCTATCACATCCGGCCGCGATTCGATGTGGCCCCTATCTTGGTCCGTTCTATATTCCAGTGCATTCGTGGAGGGGCCAAGACGGGTTGAAGCACCCTCTCTCATCTGCAAGGCCGTGCAAAATGGCCGACGTGGTCGGACGACGAGCCGATGCTTGCTCCCCAGGCCCCGATCGATCACCGCATCATCTCACATTTTGACCAGTGGGGAGGAGCGCCGGCGCACGCTCGGGGGAGAGGATTTCTACTGGATGAGGCCCACGAGGGATCCCCCGAGCCTCTTTTGCTGACACAGGGGCAGGGAGATGCCGGACCGCAGCCCGACAGAGAGAGATTGCAGGAGATGTTTGATGGGCTGAAGGAGGATCTGAGGAGAGAGAGAGGAGCTGAGAGAGGAGACGAGGAGAGAGAGAGAGGATATGAGAGAGGATATGAGGAGAGAGATGAGATGAGGAAAGTGAGGGAGAGTATGCTGGCTACCATGCGAGAGGAGCAGCGGACGGAGCGAGAGAGCGTTATTGCTGCCGTCAGAGCTGAGATGCGAGAGCAGGCCCGCCAGGCCAACCGACGAGAGGCGAGGCGTCTGGCAGCGAGGGACGCCTATCATCAGGAGCACCTTGCCGCATGGACGGCCCATATCATGCATCCATACGGGCCATTTATTGCACCCGCCCGGCCAACCACACCACCCTCCTCACCGGATGATGCCGGCACCAGCTCGTGAGAGGACTGGGGGGGAGTACTTGACCTTCTTATTCTCTTGCATATCATATTTTGTCCATTGAGGTCAATGTACGTACTAAGTTTGGGGGTTTACTTTGGTTGCTACATTCATTGTCAGTCGATTTTGTTGCACTTTTCATTACTTTGCGTTATTTTTTTTCGATAGCCTTGCTTGTCTTGATTTTACTCTATTCGTGAATTTTTCGTGCTTCTATTTGTGTGATACTGATGTTACGACACTGTTTTTCTCTCTGAAGAAACGGTCGAGTTTTAGTCGCGTTGTAGTCAGTGATTTCTGTTTCTGCTTAGTATTCATTTAGGTCCGAAATTTTTCTCGTAATTGTAGAGGTCTTGGCGGATAAGAGAGGATACATGCGTGTTTTAAAATCACCGTCGATACGTTTGGTTACATTTTTCGGTTAGCTAGTCGTCCAGTTACATTAGTCGTGTTGGCACTTAGATTGAGTTTAGAATCGGTCAGTTTTTCCCAAAAGTCGAGATAATATTTGTTCTATGATGGGAAGTCTAGTAACCGGGGGTATTCACGTGACCCGTTGTTTACTCTCGCGTAAAACGATGACGATGATTAGACTAGTGATTTAGAAATTTCACATGTGCCGATGATAGGGAGCCTAGTAACCGGGGGTATTCGCGTGACCATTGCTTACTCGCGTAAACAAATGACCTTGATTCGGACATGCATGAATTAGCTATTCGAGTTGTTTCTCCGCTGTAGAGGGGAACTTAGTAACTAGAAGCATCCATGTGCCCCATGAATGTCTTTTACGTCAAACGGTTTCTCAATACATGAGAATGGAAGTTCCACCCTAGGATTATCCCGATGAAACATCCCGAGATCCGAACCTAGTGGTCAAGTCGAATTAATTTCTTGAGCATATATATATAAGGGAATACTGTCCAAGGATTATTTTTATGAAACTCGTGAAAATCTTGCCACTAGACTGTGGAACGGGGCGAATTTAGCTCGTTTATTTTAATCTTTCATATTGACGGTCGATTTGATTCACGTTTTGTTAATCTTTGAGCTGGATTTTCTTCATGAACGAGTAATTAGGACTGAACTTGGTTACTTTGTAGAATCAGTGTTCTGAGTGTAGCTCGCTATTACGACACTCGTATTCTTCAGAGAAAATTTCAGGATAGTATTGATTAGGTTGAACACTATGAGTTGCACGATTATTCACGACATTCTTTTGATTGAATTTGATTCGTTTTGCTTGAGGACAAGCAAAGGCTTAAGTTTGGGGGTATTTGTTAGGCGTATTTTTATACGCTTATTTATCATTATTTTGTATTACTTTTGAGAGTGAATTTGCCTAATTGAGCTTTTAATGCTTTAATTTTATATGATTGTCAGGAGATTGAAGTCCGAAGGCTAAAACGAGGCGAAACGGGCGAAAACGGCAAATTTTGGCTGTGAGCCGCGGCACAAGGCAAGTGGGCGGCGGCACAGGAAGACAACCAGCGAGCACAAAGTAGATCAGACTCGTGCCGCGGCACACCTGTGAGCCGCGCACGAGGAATTAAATGACGCCTGTGCATCCAAACAAGGCAATGTGCCAGCACGTATATAGTGAGCCGCGGCACACTAGGCGGTTTTTGTATGCTCCGCGCGGATTTGGGCCGTTTCGAAGCCAGTTCTCGACCTACTCACACGGACGCGATTTGCAGACTGTTTAAAGCTATAAATAAGGGTTTAAGACCCTAATCTTTGGATCTTTTGATCTTTGGGGATCTTTGGGGAATTAGAGAATCGTGAGGAGACGGAAGAAGAGGAAGAGAAGCAGAAGACTTCAAGAGCAGAAGGCGGAAGCCGAAGAACGGAGGAATCAGAGCTTCATCTGCGTTTTATTTTCATGCTTCTATTTATTAATTCTGTATTTTCCTTTATTAGTATGTCAGGCTAAAACCCTAATCTAGGATTTTGATGAAACCTACGTTTTGATGGATTTGCTTGAGATTGTCTAATTAATTACCTTTTTATTGAGTTTTCCCAATCGTGTCTAATGCTTTCAATTATCTGGCCAATAGTTGTATTGATTTAATCATTCAATTCGAATCGGGAGAGGAGAATTGGTGAGGAACTATTGGTGAGGACCGTTTTATTCTGTGAGATAGGAATATACTCATAGGAACTACGTGGCCTTTTGGAGATTTTATGCTTTTTGCCTATTGACGAATTAATTCACCTAGGGATAGAGTGCGTTATTCGCCTTTAGAAAAATCTATTGACCTCGGAGAGGCGGTAGAATATATTAGCAATCTCCGCCTTCAATAAATTGGGAAAATTATTAACTTCAGATAATCGAGAGTAAATTCGGATAAACCGAGGTGGATTCAGAATCCTAGACTTATTCCTCATTTGATTTTCTTTCCTCAAGCGATCGTTTTTACTATTTAGTCTTTTATTAATTCTTTTAGTGATTAATTGCAAAACCCAAATTCGATTGTTCAAATAAAACTAGAATACATAAAAATCGGTAGTTAGTGATTCAGTCCTCGTGGGAACGATACTCACTCATCATTTTATTACTTGTATACGATAACGTATACTTGCGTTCAACAAATATCGCAACAAGTAGTAAGCCCACCCCAAGATGAGTGCTCTCCTATTCCGACTTCCCCAGAGCTTCCGGTAGCACAGCCGAGACAACGACGGGTTCTCTGCCCCTGGGGGCATGGAGCGGCATAAGTTTTGAGAATTAAAGAGAAGGTCACGGCGAGACGAGCCTTTTATAATTACGATAGGTGTCAAGCGGAAGTGCAGTAATGTATGTGTTGTGCGGCGATTAATTCGCCACGATAGGCGATCGGCGACCTTCCAGAGAAGCCGACCATGGAAGACATACTCAGGACAAACGCCTAGAGTTCGGCACAATGCGGCGATCGTCTTTTGATACCCAGCGATCGTCTTTTGTTATCTGACGATCGTCTTTCATAAACGGACCAGGGGCGATCGTCTCATGCCACGTGTGGATCCAGCATCCGTCAAAGTCGTCGTAGACCGAATCTTAGACGATGGCCCACCCGCGGATCTTCAAAGGATACCGACAAAAAGGATCATTGACCCCAGCCTGTCACCCACCACACCTACCGACAAGGCCGCCGAAAGGTGCGAAGTGGGCCCTCCTCGGACAGCGACTCGCAACACGTGCTGGCTTCCCATTGGTTCACCCAGCTGGACTCCAAGAGCAACCTCGGACCTCGAGGGAACAGGCCCACGTGACGGGACGATCGGCCGTTTATTTTAATATAGAAAACGGCGATCACCCGCGATCGCCTGAGGGATCCCAACTACCTTGTCCCCTATAAATAGAGGACTCACTGCTGCGGCCAAGAAGAAGGGAGGCAAATTCTACTACGAATATAGTGCAAAATACACACAAAAGAGAGAATCATAGGCTCTTTTGGCAACCACTAACACATTCATAGTGATATTCATACACATTCATCATCTATCCCTAGCAAGAACTCACAGATTCTTCTATCTGGTTCTTCCGGCAATCTACGCGCTCTAAAGCCTAGATAACTAGAAGTCTTTACACTCCTTGTATTAGATTCTAACATTAATATTTGTACTCGACAGTATATTTATTAATAACATCTCGCGAGAGCATTCAAGCCCGGGATTAACAACCCCGACAAATCTTGTGTTATCTTTTTTCTCACGGAAGTGTTCTCGCATTTGTTTGTTACTCGATCATTCCAGCAATACTATCTCCGGATAATATTTTGGGTAACAACAATTGGCGCTAGAGGAAGGGGTGAACCTTCATTTTTATTCCTACCGTCTCGAAGAACACTCACTGTTCTCCGGACATATACTTGAAGAAACACTCACTGTTCTTCAATAGAAAAACCTTCAGAAAATGACATCAGCAACAACCTCCAAGAGGGCCACCCTGAGATCTGCCGGAAATCTTATTCCGGCGAGGACCGAATCCCAGCCCACGGCGGAAGGCGACCGTGGCGACGCTAGGCTCTCACTCCCGCCCCCGAGGGACGGTTCTAGCCTCTTACTCGATCAGTTCCAGACATCGGAACAGATTGAGGAGGCTATAGCCATCCTCAGGGAACGGCAGAGGGCCCGCGATACGCCCACCATCACCCCGTCAGCTAACCGCCGGGCAAGCAAACTAAGCTCAAGGGGATCTATGTTGAGAAATCGACGAAAGCCCCGAGCCGCAGGGGAAGGCTCTCGTAAGGCGGGACGATTCCGTCTTCACCGCTGGGAGCGATCCCTCATGGCGACACAGGCACTCAGTGCCCCAAATGAGACATCGGTATCTCGAATCCTTTACCAGGAGTTCAAAGATATCCGACTCCCAAGAGACAGTCTCAATGAGCCCCTCGCCGCCCAAGGAAGGAACCCACTGGCAGGGAGCTCGTCATTCACCACGGAGCTAGGGGATCAGTACACGATCGCCTTGGTTCGCATTCTGAGAGCCAATCGGCGAGCAGTCAGGCAACGGCGATCGCCGCCATGCAGCGCCAGCTCAACGAGATAAAGACGCTCCTAGAAATTGGGTCAGGTGTCAGGAGACCGATCGCTGGGCTGAATGAACCACTCGCGGTCCAGATCGAGATCGCCCCAGTCCAATAAACGATCAATCCCCCACAAACACCTCTATATGAGGGGAGAACGGATCCGGGAACCCACTTAAGCAAATTCCGGATCTACATGACTGGATGCGGAGCTTCAGATGCGATGAAATGTCGTATGTTCCCGTTAACTCTGGGCGATATCGCCCACAGGTGGTACACCTCACTACCATCTCGCTCAATCAATTGCTTTGAGAAGCTGGCGAACGACTTCACGTCGTACTTCGCCGCCAAAGTCGCTCGCCCGGAAGGTCCCCACCGCATGATGAAAATCAGGCAGGGAAAGGACGAATCGGATGAGGATTACATCGACCGGGTGGACGAGATAGTCCTCACTGGTGAGCTCGTCAGCGACGAGATCGCTCACCACGCAGTCCTGAACGGATTCCACGGACGCCGCCATGTTCGTGCACCTCACAAAGGATTTTCCTCCGACCTATACTGCGTTCCGCGAGCCGCCGATTTTCTCGCCAGGCGAAGATGCTCTCACTCCGCTTGACGAGGGACACGGTCAAGAAGGAAAAGCACCTTCCCATGTCCGTAAGAAGGCGGTCGCCAAGCCCGTAAAGGCGGTCGCCAAGCCACTGGCGAGTTCAAGGCCTTCGAGGATGTAGAGGTCCACCTTCTTCACAACCTCAACTTATCTCGGCCCACATCTTCAACGCGATCAAGGGTCGCGAGTGGCTTTACAAGCCAAAGCCAATAAGGGACCACGGTCACCTAGACCGTAGCAAATTCTCGTGCCTATCATAAAAGTCCCGCCACAACACTAGTCAATGCCGCGACCTCCTCGCATGACCTCCGCGACTGTCGAGGAAGGCAAACCGACAATTTGATCACCAAGCCGTAACCTGGGCGGAAAGAGCCGGAGGGCGCGAGCGCCGACCAAGCGAAAGAATTCCTCCCAATTCGATCGCCAGGATCGAGCATGAGCCGGAGTACTCTGATGAGTCGATCCCTCCGATCAACCCTGGCGGTCGGATCAACATGCTTGCCGGAGGTGGGAGCCTCGGGGGCCTTTCCCCGGTTTCCACCCTGTCAAACAGAAAGCGAAAAGCCGAGCTGAGGGCTTTCGCCGAAGTCCATGTTGTAGTACCTCCTGAGCCGACCATCTCTAGAGACGCGCTCATCACCTTTTCCAACAAGGACAGGGAGGGAGTGCAATGTCCCAAAGAGGATGCACTAGTAATCTCCGCTTGCATCCTTGGGAAGACGGTCGATCGCGTGCTGGTCGACAATGGGAGTTTTTGCAACATCATATTCAAATCCGCCCTAGACCAACTCGGCAACCTAATCAAATTCATCAAGCCTTTCGACACCGTGCTTCAAGGGTTCGGCGACAACACAGTCCAAGCCTACGGGAGGATCAAGCTCTCCGTTGAGCTAGTATGCTTTTATGATCCCAAGGTTAGGATTACTAGAAACCTAAGCTTTGTAATCATAGATAGGCCCAGCATTTATAATGGGTTCCTAGGTCGCCCCTTTTTAGAAACCTTTGAGGCGGTCGCCTCATCTTTCTTTTACTGTATCAAATTCCCCACTGCCGATGGGACGGTCGGTACTGTAAAAGGAGATCAGCTAATGGCAAAGAGATGTTTAAATTACTCCTATGTTGTTACTTCTTTCAATACTTCCCGTACTATATGTAACATTGAAGCGACCGACGATCAACCCATGGAGATCGACGAGCCTAACACTTCGTACCAACCCGACTCAGGGGACGCCATCTCTCATCAATTGACGGACGACATCGAGCCAAGGATCGGTTTCGAGCCAAGTCTCGACATTGATCCAAGGACCGAGTCCGGAGATCGTACCAAACGAGAGGCGACCGTTCCTGTCGAAGAGTTGAAAAGTATTACGATGGATCCGGATCATCCAGAACGGGAAGTACAGATCGGCGCAAGCATCGACCACGAATTAAAGGGGGATCTGATCAACTTGCTACGTAGGAACATCGGAGTCTTTGCCTGGTCGCATCAAGATATGGTTGGCATAAGTCCCGAACACGCTTGCCATAATCTGAAGATCGACCGGGCGATGAAGCCTGTTCACCAGAAGCGTAGGAAGTTCGGTCCCGAGAAATACGCGGCGCTCGACATAGAAGTCCAGAAGTTACTCAACAACAAATTGATCGGAGTAGCCACGCACGAACCACGGTCGCCAACGCGGTGCTCGCCAAAAAGCCAACTGCCTCGGAGATTATGCATTGACTTCACCGACCTCAACGCGGCATGTCCAAAAGATCACTTCCGATGCCTCATATCGATCACACAGTCGATAGCACGGCAGTTGCGAAATGATGTCGTTTATGGATGCCTTCACGGATACCATCAAATCCCAATGGCGGAGGAAGACATAAAACACACGTCTTTCCACACGTAAAAGACATATACTTTTGGGTCGAATGCCGCTCGGCTTGAAAACGCAGGGCGACCTACCAGCCGATTAGTCAGCGGGATGTTCGCCGATCAGATCGGCAAGACCATGGAGGTCTACATTGACGATATCGTAGTCAAAAGCCTCAAGAAGGAAGATCACCTCAACGATCTCGCCGAGACGTTCGCCATCCTTAAGAAGTTTAACATGAAGCGTAACCCCAAGAAATGCAACTTCGGGGTGGGCTCCGGGAAGTTCTGGGGCACATAGTGAGCGAAAGGGGGATCGAGGCGAACCCCTCCAAGATACAAAGCGATCCTTGACATGCAGGAACCGCGAAACATCAAACAGTGCAACGCCTCACAGTTGTCTAGCCGCCTCAACCGCTTTCATATCACGGCTCGCGATAAAAGCAAGCCTTTCTTCGCGACCATCAAGAACAAGAAGTTCGCATGGACGATAGAAAGCCGAGATAGCGTTCGCCAAAATAAAGGAATATCTATCTAACCCCGAGATCCTCGGCAAAGCCGATCCGGTGAAAAATTATTCCTTTACTTAGCGGCCCTGAGGTCGCGGCGAGTGCCGCTGCAGTGCGAGCAGAGGGGCAAGCCCACTTGCCGATCTACTATGTTAGCCAGGCGCTCCACGACGCTGAGACACGTTATACACCATTGGAGAAGATCGCCTACGCCCTTGTCATGAGTGTACGTAAGCTGAGGGCTTACTTCTTCGATCACCAAGTGGAAGTCCTAACAACTCTACCTCTGAGACAAGTCCTACACCGACCGGATACCAACGGGCGACTCCTCAAGTGGTCGCTGGAGATCGCCCAATACGGTATCACTTATGCTCCTCGCACGGCGATCAAAGGCCAAGCTCTGGCGGACTTCGTGGTGGAATTAACGTTCCCTCACAGACCGACCCAGGTCGGACGACCTGCCTGGAAATTATACGTGGATGGCTCAGCGACCAATGCGAGAGCGGGGGCAGGGATTGTCCTCATTAGCCTCGACGGTCATAGTTTCACAAATGCTGTGCGTTTCGGTTTTCGGGCGACCAACAATGAAGCCGAATATGAAGCTTTGGTAGGCGGGCTCGATCTAGCCCTCGCCCTAGATGTTCGTCGCCTCCATATCTTCATGGACTCCCTTTTGGTCGTGAACCAAGTCAAGGGAGAATATGAGGCGCGCGGCGAACAGATGGTCAAATACCAAGAGCTGGTCGCCGAATTGTGCACAAAATTTGAAGAAGTGCTAATCGAACAAGTCCCGAGAGAGCACAACTCCCAGGCCGATGCTCTTTCCAAGCTAGCATCATCGGATGGGGCAGCCGACTTCTCCAATATCCAAATCACAAAGTCATCAAGGCCGGCGATCGACAAGAATTTGGTTACCACGGTCGCCATAGCCGAAGAGAATTGGATGACCCCGTTCATCGAATACTTGAAGGACGGAACAATCCCTGACGACCGTGTTAAAGCTCGCCAACTCCATCTTCGTGCAACCAGGTATACCCTATTGGACGATCGACTTTACAAGCGAGCCTTCATCCTTCCCCTCCTCAAGTGTATTACACCGGAGGAAGGTCGGCTCGTTTTAGCTGAGATCCATGACGGGATTTGTGGAAACCACGCGGGCGGGCGAGCCCTCATCCATAAGACAACCAGACAAGGATTTTTTTGGCCATCACTTCGGAAAGATGCGATCGCTTATGCCAGATCGTGTCATAGATGTCAGATAATGGGCCCCAACATTAAATTATCACCCGAACAGCTCACCTCCATGTATAGCCCTTGGCCATTTGCGCAATGGGGCATCGACCTTATAGGTCCCTTGCCGACGGCTCCGGGGTCAAGTTCGCCATCGTTGGGGTCGATTATTTCACCAAATGGGCTGAGGCCGAACCGCTCAACAAGATCGGCCAAGAGCAAGCGATCAAGTTTATATGGAAAAACATCGTATGCCGATTCGGTCTGCCCCAGGCCATCATCTCCGACAACGGGAAACAGTTCGACGGTTTAGAAGTCATGCAATTTTGTGAAAAGTGGGGAATCAAAAGGTTATTCTCAGCGCCCTATCACCCTCAGACGAACGGGCAGGTAGAGGCAGTGAATAAGATCCTCAAACACACGATCAAAACACGACTCGAATCCAGGCAAGGACGATGGGCGAGCGAGCTCCCAGACGTTTTGTGGTCCTACCGAACGACGACCCGCAATTCAACCGGCGAAACCCCGTTCGCCCTTACCTTCGGAACAGAAGCGGTGATTCCTTCAGAGATCGCTGTCCTCAGCCATCGAACCGAGTAGGAGATGAAGACCGACAACGATGTAGCCCGACGAATCGACCTAGACATGCTCGAAGAAAGACGGCTGACCTCAGAAATGAAGAACACAATCCACAAAAGGAGAGCCGAGAAGTTCTTCAATTCCAAGGTCAAAGAAAGAAGATTTCAAGTGGGCGATCTCGTCCTTAAGAAGACCCAAACCCACACAGGCGTTTTTGGTCCGAATCGAGGGACCTTTCGAGTATCCGGATGGCTAACCAAAGGAGCCTACGAATCTGAACATCCCGACGGTATCTGACCAATACCCCTGGAACGCCGTGCATCTGAAAAAATACTATCAGTGATAAATTTGTATTCGATTTCAATGATGTACAAGGAATATAATGAGATTTTTTCCTGTCCCATCTATTATGGAGATCGCCCCACCAGGCATATCACATGTCGCCGACGATCGCTGATCACGACGATCCTAGGTAAAATTAATGCAGCCATGGTCCTGGAGGTCGATGGAACCGACAGCTTCGCCCATGCAAGGTTCCTTTGGGCTGAGATCGCCCGCCTCCGTTTAAATACGAGGCCGGCGTAGCCAAGGACCCTACAAAATACCGCAGGCACGATCGCACGTCCTCAAGGTACATCATCTAACATGGTGAACCGGACAATGCGACGTGTCTACCCCTTCTCAACGTACACCGTCGAGGATCGCCATCTTCATGGCGGGCCGAGGTGGAAGCAGAGCTGACAAGCCGCGGACGTGGTGTCGAATAAGCCGACAACACTCCGCGCAAGGACTCCTCCAGACCGAGATCGCCCGCCTTTCGTTTTAACACAAGGCAGGCGTAGCCTAACGGAGGACCCTCACAAAAAGTGAGTCGCGGGATACACAATATCCCTCGCACACGAAGACACGATTGGGGAGATCGGTCCATCGAACGCCCCAACCACACATGAATCTTCAGAATCGGCAAAATGAAGATAGCTCGCCAGACAGACTAGTCTTTGTTTCCTTACTTACAATAAGTGAACAAAAACGAGGGGGCAGGGATAGGTCGAGCTAATCTCAAATACGATCGAACAAAGAGTAACCACACTCGATCGGCTTCGCTCAAAAACATGCAGGGCAATCGGGGTCGTCCGACGAAAATTACAAGTAAGAATTCCGATTCAAAACATGTCAATGCTTTCAACACTCAGACAATCGGCCGGACGAACAAAAAGGCGAAAGCAAATATACACGTACTCGTAAAAATTGCACGAAGACAGTCAAAGGCGATCGCATGTAATACATTACGCAGTATGAAAAAAAGGAGTATTTTATTATTTCGAGGCCCGAAGGCATTACAACAAAAAGTACAAGTTATGAAGGAAAACAAAATGCCTCTCAAGGCCCCGCCTGCTGGTTTTCGCCCTCGGGTTGCGGATCGGCTTCGGCCTCGGGATAAATGAGTTTTCCCGTATACCAACTCAAGTCGATCCCGAAGTCGTCTAAGTCAAGGATCGGCAAGGAGAACTCCGGGTGCAGAGGATTCGCGAGGGCGTAGGTTTTGAAGCTCTCCATCAAGGGACCGATCTCGATCCCTGCCTTCTTTGCGGCTCGGACAACACAAGAAAGGCCAAGTAGTAGGCGAACTCGCCGGCGAGCGCCACACTTTGGTAGGGATCGGTCTCGATCGCCTTCAATTGGCCCTTCAACTCCACGGCCGTTTTCTCAGCCTCCGCCAGATCGGCAACCTTGGCGGCATTCTCACAGTGGGCCTTCTCCAGCTCCTTCCTCGCCACATCCAGCTCACCGCTGAGCCGATCAACCATGGCCTTCAGTCCGGCCGCCTCCTCCTGCGACGCCGCGAGCTTCTGGCGAGTTTCTTTCTCCTCGTCACGGGACCGATCGGCAGCCTCCTTGGAGCGGCTCAGCTCCTGCATCAACCGATCCACGTCCAGCTTAGCCCTTTTGGCCGTCTCCTCATACTCCTTCTCCATAGACCGGATCCGGTTAGCATCCTCGATATTCTTGTTCCGGGCGGCCTCGAGGTCGCGATGGAGATGAGCAGTGGAGGGTCGCCCCTCAAAATCCCTAGCATCTTGGACGGCCATCGTCGCCGTCTGAAGAGCCAGGGCAACGGTCGCCTGCATGGCGTCTACAGATCGCCGACGAGCGATCGCATCGAGATCGGTCGTCCAAGCCTTGGGCAGAGAGGTGATAGCCTGGCGAACATAAGAAGGGACGTCGAGAGACTGTTGCGGAGCCTTGCTCGACAGAAAGTCCAGCACCATGGGGGCAACGTCCGGATCGGCAAGACGAACCCTGCAGCGCAAACCAAGGAAACCAAGGAGTTAGCCTAAACCTTATTCAGAACGCCTAGATCGGAAGGTTCAAACCATTCTCACCTGTTGACCAGCTCTGGATCACGGCCAAAAAAGGGCTTTCCCCGAGGAGTCTCGGCGTTAGCGATCGCCGTCCTTTTCAAAAAGCCGGCAGATGTCCGGGAGCTTGACATCGATGGCCTGGGACCAGACCCCTCCGCCATCGGAACGGAAGAAACAGGGGGAGCGGCAATCGGCGGCTCCAAAATAGCTAAATCCGCCTCAGCCGACGGAAGGGACCCCTCCGGCCTCCGCCTCTTGCGGCGCTGGAGCTGTTCCTCTTCCTGGACCACCGGCTCGGCGACCGGCACCGCAGCGGGCTTCACCACAGGGGCAGGGCGAGACGACGTCGCGGCAACGCGACCCGTTTTCTTTCCCAGATGAAAGCGACCGATAAAACCGGGATTAGACATGGCAATCTCCTGCGGTAGCTCGGCGATACGGGGAAAATAAATCTCTGCCAAAAAAGAAATTCAAACAAGTTAGACACTTACTTAGACATGGCGACCTCTTGGAGGCAATCGCCTCGCAGAAGAGAGTAGATGAAGAGTCATACCAGGGGCCTTCAAGTGGCGAGGGAAGCGAAACAGTCGAGCTCCCAACCGATGAGATTCGTGGCTGACTGACTGAACGTCTTTATAGGAAACCGGCAATGCGCGAATCCGCTCCCAGACGATCGAGAAATCAAAGGGGAGATCGTCGACCGATGGAATGAGGGATCCTGCAAAAAGGGAAATAAATTAGATCAGTCCAAAGGGTATCCAAATAAAGGGAGAATGGAAACCCTTACTTGGATTCCTCTCCCGAAAATTGGTAGGGATATCCAACTCCTCCTCCGGCGGTTCGCTCGATGCCGACCTCCATGCACCACCAACCCAGCACCACTTTTTCAGGTCGCCCCGAGTCTTGCTCGGCACCCCAATAACCACCCTACCCTGGCGACCTTGGATATGGTAACCGCCGATCGATCCCTTCTGCACAGTCAGTTTAAAAATATAATTCATCTCCAGCGCAGAAGGCAAGCGAAACAACCTGTGACCGCCAAATAATGTCAATGTGCTGATAATTTGCAGCCAGGCGTTCGGCGTCAACTGAAGAGGCGCCAAATTCCAGGCGATCAGCAGATACGAAACGGCGAACGGCAAGGGAAACCGCAGTCCGGCATCCAGGGTCATTTCGTTGATGGCGACCATACCCTCGGGAGGCTGGTCGGCACGTTCGTTCTCGGAGGGCACGTGCAATGACACATCAGAGGGGATATGATATTTGGCCCTCCAGCGGGTCATGTCCTTCCAGGTCGCCGAACTCCGAATCTGACCAAGAGTCCATTGAGACGGTTCAGCAGCCCGAAACTCCGTCCGCTTCACATGTACGTAGGGATGAGCGGCGGAGTAAGCCTCGAAATCAAACTCCGGACAGGGCCCGGCAATCCCCTCCATAAGTCTAGCAAAGGCCGTGTAGACGGGGCCAGAGACGCTATCTTTTTCCCAAGACAAACGCTTGCGTCTCCTCCAACGGCGAGCCCCTGCTCCGCCGCCGCCGTCCTCGCCACCTCGGCCTCGTTGAAAAGTTCTTCGAGTTCTTCGGGTGCAATCCCCGCTCGAATAGCTTCAGCGGCCGTCTCCATATCCACTCTAACGGGAACCTCCTCCCGTTCAGGCAACGCGGCGGCAGCGGAAGAGCTTTCGGTCTCAAAGGTTTTTGATCCTCCCGACATATTAGAAAATAAAGAGAGGAAGAAGGTTAATTTTTTCTTACCTAGAAAAAAGAAGGAGATCGGCACACGAAAGCACCAGAAATTTCTGCAGAAATTCGGCTATGGATACGAAGGGCGCGTAAAAAGTGAAGGAGAAGAAGCCCTACCCTTTTTATAGATGGAGACGAGGGCCTAAATGCAAATAGGAGAAACCTCGGGGGCTGAATCGCAACCGTCAGGTGGGGACGCATTAAATGCGGCCCTCGAATCCCGCATGCGCGTCTTTTCGAGGGCATGCCAGCCGACAGGTCTGACAAACCGTCGGATTCCCCCAACAGCGGCACGACGCGTGTCCCTGCCATTTCTGGAAAGCCCGCCTTCTTTTCCCGCTGCTCCCGACGCGAAAGAAGGTCGTCCATATTTGAATTCAGATCGGCTGGTCGTTTAAAACATTGAAGATCGCCAACAGAGCCACCTCACCCCGTGTTGTCAACATCGAGGCGAGCTGGGGGGCAATTGTTGTGCGGCGATTAATTCGCCACGATAGGCGATCGGTGACCTTCCAGAGAAGCCGACCATGGAAGACATACTCAGGACAAACGCCTAGAGTTCGGCACAATGCGGCGATCGTCTTTTGATACCCAGCGATCGTCTTTTGTTATCTGACGATCGTCTTTCATAAACGGACCAGAGGCGATCGTCTCATGCCACGTGTGGATCCAGCATCCGTCAAAGTCGTCGTAGACCGAATCTTAGACGATGGCCCACCCGCGGATCTTCAAAGGATACCGACAAAAAGGATCATTGACCCCAGCCTGTCACCCACCACACCTACCGACAAGGCCGCCGAAAGGTGCGAAGTGGGCCCTCCTCGGACAAATGACTCGCAACACGTGCCGGGCTTCCCATCGTTCACCCACTTTGGACTCCAAGAGCAACCTCGGACCTCGAGAGAACAGGCCCACGTGACGGGACGATCGGCCGTTTATTTTAATATAGAAAACGGCGATCGCCCGCGATCGCCTGAGGGATCCCAACTACCTTGTCCCCTATAAATAGAGGACTCACTGCTGCGGCCAAGAAGAAGGGAGGCAAATTCTACTACGAATTAAGTGCAAAATACACACAAAAGAGAGAATCAAAGGCTCTTTTGGCAACCACTAACACATTCATAGTGATATTCATACACATTCATCATCTATCCCTAGCAAGAACTCACAGATTCTTCTATCTGGTTCTTCCGGCAATCTACGCGCTCTAAAGCCTAGATAACTAGAAGTCTTTACACTCCTTGTATTAGATTCTAACATTAATATTTGTACTGATAAAGATATTTATTAATAACATCTCGCGAGAGATCTGCCGGGATTAACAACCCCGGCAAATCTTGTGTTATCTTTTTTCTCACGGAAGTGTTCTCGCATTTGTTTGTTACTCGATCATTCCAGCAATACTATCTCCGGATAATATTTTGGGTAACAACAGTATGCAACTGAGGCATTCTAACAGACCGATAGACTTGAATAATGTCTGTACACACTTCAGCAGCAGAAGAAACAACATCAAATCAGATATCGTGGGAAACATTTAAACCCTAAAATGAAGAAAAGAAAAGAAAAGAAAAAAAGAAAATAAAGAAGAACCCTTAATCAGATCTCTGAAACACCTCAATACCTTTGACGAGTCTCAAAACAAGCATTCGCATTAGTAAAAATTCCAAGAACAGAAGGAGAAGTCCTAATTGAATCTGTAGCGGGGAAAAACTCCGATGGACCCAACCCAAAAAAAAAAATTTGGACCATTTCTCGATTTATGCGTATCATGGGGGCCATTAATTTTCTCTGTATCGTTCCAATTTTATCGGATGTCCCCGAAGGGACGAGCTATCGTGTGAAGTTCTTGGAAACAAACAAAAGGGAGAAGATTACGCTGATTTTAAGTTTTTTATTTGTTGAACTCAAATTCTATTTCTACACTTTAGGTTTTTATTTTTCATATAGGGCCTATGTATTTACGTTAAAAAATTTATAAATTAATAATGTTTAGACTATAAAGTTTTTTATTAATTTATAGAAATTAATTAATTAATAATTATTAATGTGTAGAGTGATTTTATTTATTTTCAAAAATATACTAATTTAAATAAAGTTTTTGTCTAAGATTAATGAACATATAAACTTTTTGTCTAAAACCAAACGAACTATATTTATAATATTTTTATATAATAAAATTAAATATACATTACATAAGTTCATTGAACTTAAAAGTTCATTGTACTTATGTTAAAAATATTCAATGTATCATAATTAATAAATTACTATATAAATTTCTATGGACTGTTATTTCAAGTCATACCAGAAATCGTTCCTCATCTAACACTACGCCATAGATGGCCTACTGCAACAAATTTGCATGGTGTTGCCAGCTAAAATATTGCAATAGCTATGCAAAATTTGGCCTGCTGCAACATTGTATTTTGAGTGTTACCTTATATACAAATATAGTGTTGCCTTTGTAGCAAAGTGTTACAAGTTGTAACATTTTATGACACAGTGTTGCCGTAGATGTACTATTTAAAAAAAACTTCATATTCTTTTATGTAAAATTAAAAATAAATAATCTTTTACTTGAGAACTAATTAAGTTTGATTGGAGTGGAGTATGATATTTATTCGAGTGTAATATTTTTTAATTAAATTTGATATGAACAAATTAAAAAAATATAACATTTATAAAAATAAAATTTAGAAATAATAATGCAAAGTATTTATCTAGATAAAATATAAAATGCCAATAATTATGTCTCTATTTAGGATCAAACTACAGACCCCAAATTTTCAAGATTGGAAAACTACCACTAATGTTAATAAATGAAATATAATAAAAATATAGGTTCATCTTTTCGCTTTTGAGTAGATAAAACCTACTTGTTGAGCTTGTTGAGAGATGCTGGCAGCAAGATCCAGCTTTGAGACCCGACTTTTCCGAAGTCGAGGAAATTCTTGAACAAATTTCTAAGGAGGTACATATTTACTCAAAATATTACAACACTTGCTTAAAATATTATAGTACTTGCGACACGACCTAAAATGGAGGTTTTTTTTTTAACAGTGTTAAGACTCGTAAGCAAAAAGAGGGTCGCGAGTACATGACTGATGAAAAAGTCACTAAGTTCATAATTGTTATTGTTCTATTATTTAGTTGATTACATGCCAGGTGTATTCTTCCATTCAAGTCTATTTAATTTGACATGGTCGTTGCTTTATTTTGTAGGACAAAATTGAAAAAGTTATTGGTCCTGATGTAATATCCGCAATTTTCGATTTTCGGTAAATTTCTTTTTTTCGGCCGGAGTCCGTTTTGACGACTCGCTCATGACCGTTTCGTCATTCTGAGAATGATTAATTCTACACTTTTTGTCATCCGAGTTCGTTTCGGTGTTGTTTTGTTGAGTTCTGTGCTTTTTAGTGACTTTTCCGCACTTGAGTTCGATTCTTGTGAATCTCGTCCGAAACTGCTGTTTCGAGTTTCCCGCAAGTCTGTTTAACTTTGTTAGACGTGTTTTGAACTTCGGTTTGGTTATTCGATCATGTATCGTGATTTCCGGGCGTTTTGGGCCATTTTGTAATTTACCCAAAGTTACGGGTATCCATATCTGTATTTGTTGTCTCGACCCTTTCTTGGTCGCGTATGATTAATTATTGCATTACGTTTTCATTTCGAGTCGTTGATGTCGTCCGCGAACTTTTCGTCGTGTTCGTTCCGTGCGTTTTCGGAAATCGAGGCGTCGGGTCGTGGCGGCTGAAAGCACCGCCGTCACTGCCGCGCCATCGCCTTTGGCATCGCCGAGCAGGCACGACAGGAACCGGCGTAGCGCATGCTACGGCCGGGACGCTGCGCGCGCTAGCTCGGCAGTGTAGCGCACGCTGTCGAGTCAGCCCAGCGTACGCTATCGGGCCTGGGCAGAGGGATTATGAGGTTCTGGACTCGGGTAGGATCGACAGGTAGCACACGCTACTATCGGTCGTGGCGCATGCTAACCGGCAGTGGTAGCGCACGCTGTCGGCCGACTAGCGTACGTTACCGGGATGAGTTTGTTAGTCCAGAGGCTACTGGACAAGTCGGCTAGCGCGCGCAGGCTTCCGGCCGTAGCGCACGCTAGCGGGAGTCGGGTCGGCAGGTTTGGTCGGCAGGTTTGGTCGGTGGTGCCGGGTCGTGCGGGCCCTGGCCGAGGGTACTCGGCCGATACCGGCCGATAGCGCACGCTAGTCCGGGAAGGCTAGCGCACGCTAGTTCCGACCCAGTATATATATGACAGACCAGCCACTTTTTCATTCATTTTTCACTTCCTTTCTCTTCGGTCCGCGGCTGGAGCTTTGGAGGGGATGAAGCCATGTTGTTAAACAACAAATCCATGAAGTTTCTGAGTTTATATCACCGATCAATCATCCTATAACATCCTTCGATCCAGCGAATCAAGGTTAGATCTTTAGAACCCTACTTTTGGGTAGATTTGGGAATTTTCGCGTTTTTGTCCGATTCGTTCCGTTTTGTCGATTAATTCATGATGAATATGATTAATCTTGTTGGTATTCTTAGTTTCCCTATGGATTCATGGTATATTTCGTGGTTTTTACGGAATCGAGAGGGTTTGGTTGTGGTCCGCCCTCGTTGTTGTTTATATACGAATATACATGAATCGTAGGTGGGTTTTCGGGTGTATTCTAATTCCGTATTCATTTATAAATGGTTGTGATTGTATTCTTCGAATCGTTAGGTTCGGTTTCGTTGGTTCCTAGCGTTCGTCGGTGACTTTCCTTTCGTTGCATCGTCAATAATTCAAGGCAAGTATTTTTGGAAACCTTTATGCTTAACGTGAAATGGTAATGTATATTGTGTGTGATTGCTCACCTCGGGAGGGTCCGACAAGATCACGGAGGGAATCCAATGGTATAGACCTGGATTTACGAGTTTGTTTCGCTAGCCAGCTCGGGAGGGTCCTTAGGGATCACGGAGCGGGATCAATGGTATAGCCCTGTTCCCAAGGCGATGCGTGTGCGTGATTTGTTTTATAATATGGCCAGCTCGGGAGGGTCCTTAGGGATCACGGAGCGGGATCAATGGTATAGCCCTGTTCCCATGGCAAATTATTTGACTGTTTATTTCCGGAAAAGACATGTCTGGTTTTGGCTTTTGAAATTGATATTGGTGCATGTACTATGAAATGTGTAAGCGATTGGTTTTCCTTGAATACTTGTACTAGCGTAATTGCTAACCCTTTTGGGGACCCGTTGTCGGGGAAATTCTTGTTGTGGATTTCAGGTTATGTTCAGCCAGACGAGCGGGCACTGGGATGGTACGAGGATGTCGGCCAAGATTGTTGACATGTGCAATTGAGTCTTGTTATTTCCTACTGTCTCTTTTGATGTGGATGTTTTCCAAATTGTAAACTTATAGATTGTACTCGCGAGTACTTAGGCTTTTCCTTTCGGATTGTGATTGGTATTCGTTGGAGTTACTGTATTTGTCGGTTGATGTTTATTATGTCGGTTGTACCGGACGTGTTGTTTTATGTTCTTGTTGTTAACAATTGTTTCCCTGCTAACCGAGACGGTTAGTCGAGTGGTATTTTCTTGTGTTAGCCTGGTGGGTCCCATGTAGGGGTCCACGGCGCTGTAATACACCTTGAATATCTTGGGGGTGTTACAGAAAATGGTATCGGAACTCTAGGTTTATGGATACCTAGGCTTGTCGGTTATTTGGGTCTAGTTATGTTTTGTTTTGCACATTGTCACACCGCTGCCGGCATCTCAGTACATCCAGTGCTCGTAAGTTTTCCTTACTCGATTCTCTTGTTTTCTCGTATTGAAATTCCACTTCTTGAACTGTGATTGCCTCTCTCGTACTTATCGTCGAGTTGTTTTTTTCGATCCATCCGGTTCGTGTACTTTTGATTCTAGTATTGCGCAGTCTTTTGTCTCTCTGGAGTATGTGCGCCGTTCTGGGCTTGACCGTTTGTCGTTTTGCGAGCCTTCCATCGCTAAACTTCCTAGCGTTGGTGGGATCGTTGGTGATCGAAAGATCCGAGATTTGCTCCGTGGTATATTGTGAGAGGGCTTGACTCTCTAGTCTTTTGTTGTATGATGGAATCTGTGTTTGGTAATTGCGATATACTAAATATATGTTGAGCCGAATGTACTGATGGTTTGGATACAGAGGGGTGCAGTGTGATGTGAATGTTTTGAACATTGATATGTTCCGGGATAGGTATCGATGGCAGAGTTTGTTTAGAAACTCACATAGATGGTTTCGACGTGTGTTCGAATCGGTGTTCGTTTGTTATACTATTAAACTTGAAGAGATAGTTTGACATATGATTGGAATTAGTATTTCCGAGTTGCGCTTGTTGAACTGGTGATTTTTGAATGCCGTATATGCATGTGTTCGGGAATTGACGGTACTTGGCTAATTATTAATATTTACAACCAATGTGTTTCTATTAATAATAATACATGCGGCGTGCATGCTTGAAATTTTCTTAGACTTGATCGTATTGTGGGTTTTTGAAAAGTGACATGAATTTGGGCGAGCCAGCCTTGTATTTTCAAATAAAACCTTGTGTCGGTATTTAAAGGTCGTGTTTAAAAGTGTTTTAGGACATTTTATAAAATGCTACCGCTATTAAACCCTTGTCCTGTTTGAAAGGGTCTTGAAAACGATTTTTTTTAAACTTATCGGTTTTATTTTCGAATAACTAGAGTATATGATTTTAAAATCAGATTGGCTTGGGAAACCTAGGCTGTCGAGTCAAGTTGTATTTGTTGAGTTTTGTCTCGTCGGATTTTGTCTGACTTAGTCGCATCGCGACGCGTCATTTGAGATCATTGGTCGTGATTAGTATCGAGGGGCGGTCGTCACTTACGTGCGACCTATGGATGTAAAACTCCCTTCCTTGTGTTGTCCCTCGTGTGACACGAGTTATTTGTTTGATTAGTTGTTAAATGATGGAATCCTTCTGTGGATTTTGATTTCACGATATGTGTTTATTCGACTCTCGTATTTGGTTTATACGAGGAGTGTCGTCGCTGCTGATGTATTTTCGTACCGCATTTTATCCGCTGTGTGAGTTCTTTCAAAACGGCTTTCGGCATTTTGCAAACTGAGTTTTATTTCGTAAAACCGATTCCCTAAATCAAGTTTTGGCATTTTGGCCTTGAACATTTTATGACGGTTTGACAAATGAGTTTGTGAGTTTTGGAAAATATTACCGTCATTGGTCTTTTTAGCATTTTCGAAATGACGTTTAAATTGTGCTTAACACAGTAAATCCTTGTGAGAAAGGTTTACGGCATGTAATTTTTCGATATGTTCTGTTGTTGTCTCTGTGGGTCGTTAGCGCACGCTACGCCTTGCGGCTAGCGCGCGCGAGAGTGTGTTGGTAGCACGCTAAGGGGAGGATAGCGCACGCTACACAGTAGTTCGGGCGATCCGGGAGCTACCGATCGGGTTCAAGTTCTCGTTAGCACGCTAACACTTGGGGTTAGCGACGCTAACGATGTATTTTTGGTCGAGTTTTGTTTGATGCCGTGATAGCGCACGCTAACCTTAATGATTAGCGCACGCTAATTGTGTCGATATAAATCTTGGACACCGATCTAAGTTGCATTTTCTTCATTTCTTCTTCTTCCTCCATGAGTTTGAGACGTAGCGACTAGGGTTCGCATCTGGGCTGATTTTTCTTCCATCCAAAGGTGTTTTGGAGTATCCTAGATGATTTTTAACATCATCTAATCCATTGTTCTTCGCCGAATCTAGGTATTTTCTTGAATCCCTAGAGTTGACTTTTTGGAGTTCTGTTCTTGATGTCGTTTTCCATCCAGTTTTGATAAACCGATTGTTGTTTTAACGATGTTGTTAAACATATCCTAGGGGTTGTATATCACTGTCGTGATTTTGAACAATTTAATGAGTGTGCTATGATGTGTTTAAGTGAATGTTGACACGTGTGAATTCTGGGCATTTTGGCCTATTGTACTTCTGAAAAACCTTGAGTATCTTAGAAAATAAACCTCGAGACCTACTTTTAAAATGAATTATTTTCTCACAGTGTTCTCAAGATGCCTACTAGCGCCACGCTATGTTTCAAAATTATTCCACTTTGAGGATCAAAATATTTTGAGATATTTCTAATGATTTAGAAACGCATTCGCTTAGACCCGAAGGTCGAATATTGCTGAAAAGTTTTAATTTAAAGAAAGGTGTCTTCATTTTTTTTATCAAACGCAAGATGAATTTTTTTAAAGTCTCGATGACGATGTTTGTACTACTTTTTGATATATGATACTCAAGATCAACTGGTGCTTGCAAATTATTTTCAAAAGGTGGCTTTCGTTTTCAAAACTTATCATTCCTATTTGCGGTCCGGGAATATATGTGTGATGTTCGTACTCTCGTTAGGGTGTTAACCCCCGAGTTGTGGTTGAATTGGTGGTGTGAGCGTTGAATCATTCGCCACACAGTTGTCGTGGTAGCCTCTGTGAGGGGTGTGATGTTGGTATTGGATGTTGTCGCCTTGTAGCGGTTTATGTGTTATCGCATATATGCGAGCTGTTAGAGATCGAGTTGGTATGATTGTGTGCATCGGTGATTGTTCCGCGTTGTGTCGGTTGCTTGTTGTATTATTACCTTGGTTCCGTTGTTGTGAGTTTCGGGGGCGAGGTCAAAGGTAATACCCGTACTATTTTGACTTCTATATCTTCTCTTTCTCCAGTATATCGATTCGCTCGTGTTCATTGATACCTTCTGAACTTGTTCTGTACCTTGGTTTCATCGTTCGAACGAGCTGTAATCTGATTTTGAGTCGATCTGGTTATCACTGTGACTTTTCTGAATTCGGTTTGATTCTTGTGAACCTTGTTCGGAAGTAACATCTTTTGGTTCTAATAGTTCTTTTATTCGAAATGGATCAAATTTTGAACTTCTGTATTTTTGGCTCTATCGACTCGTTTATGCTCGTTAACATTTCTGAACTTTCCCTATCCCTTGCTTTTGTTGATCGAACGAGGGTGGTATTGTTTCGGAAGAACTCGTCTATCGTTTTGGCTTTTCAATCGCTATTCCCTTTCCTGTGGATCTTATGGGAATGCACGTCTTGCTGTTCTCACCAGGTCATCCTGGGAGTTGTTGTTTGAATTTTATTATCCTACGTGTTTCGGACATGATTGTTCGATTTTTGTTGTCTCAATCGTTTGTTTGTTCGGTTTTTGTTCTCGTTTCGTGATTGTTGAGCGTTCAGGCTCCTTCGTAATTCCCTTAAGTTTGGGAAATTAGTCTCGTTTTCGATCTTCCAGCGGTGGGATTCCGTATTTGTTCAGCGTTGGCTCGCGTTTTGGTTGATGAACTGTTGGGTTGGTCAATCGTATTGATTTTCGTTCGTTGAGTTTTGTGATTGTTCGGATAATCGACTCGATTGTATTGTCTATTTGATGACGCTTGTCACTCGTTGATTTTATTATGTCTCTACCGGTGGCGTTGTGTTAGTCGCCGTGGAGCGTAATTTCACGCCGTATGTCTCTTTGCGTTTCTTGCAGCGTTTCGCCGTCGGGCGCGAGTTTTTGGTTTTTGTGTATCTCGTTGAGTTTTCCTGGCGGGATATTGCTTCTCCCTACTTGTTTTAAGTTTCGGGACGAAACTTCTTTTAAGGAGGGTAGAATGTAATATCCGCAATTTTCAATTTTCGGTAAATTTCTTTTTTTCGGCCGGAGTCCGTTTTGATGACTCGCTCATGACCGTTTCGTCATTCTGAGAATGATTAATTCTACACTTTTTGTCATCCGAGTTCGTTTCGGTGTTGTTTTGTTGAGTTCCGTGCTTTTTAGCGACTTTTCCGCACTTGAGTTCGATTCTTGCGAATCTCGTCCGAAACTGCTGTTTCGAGTTTCCCGCAAGTCTGTTTAACTTTGTTAGACGTGTTGTGAACTTCGGTTTGGTTATTCGATCACGTATCGTGATTTCCGGGCGTTTTGGGCCATTTTGTAATTTACCCAAAGTTACGGGTATCCATATCTGTATTTGTTGTCTCGACCCTTTTCTTGGTCGCGTATGATTAATTATTGCATTACGTTTTCATTTCGAGTCGTTGATGTCGTCCGCGAACTTTTCGTCGTGTTCGTTCCGTGCGTTTTCGGAAATCGAGGCGTCGGGTCGTGGCGGTGGCGGTGGCCGGACCGGTGCGGCCTTGTCGGAAGTCTTGGGCAGCCGGCGAGCACGCGAGAACCGGCGAGCGCACGCTTCTGGCCGGGATCTTCTGCGCGCTAGCTTCAGCCGATGTAGTGCACGCTGTCGAGTCGGCCAGACGCTCTCGGGCACGGGCGAGAGGATTACGAGGTTACGGACTCGGGTAGGATCGGCAGGTGCGCCGCACGCTCTTGCGGTCGTGGCGCACGCTAATCGGCGGTGGTAGCGCCGCGGCCGTCGGCCGACTAGCGTGCGCACGGGATGAGTTTGTTAGTCGAGGCTACTCGGGACAGTCGGCTAGCGCGCCGGAGCTTCGCCGTAGCGCACGCTAGCGGGAGTCGGGTCGGCGAGTTTGGTCGGTGGTGCCGGGTCGTGCGGGCCACGGCCGAGGTACTCGGCGATCTGCGGCCGATAGCGCACGCTAGTCCGGGAAGGCTAGCGCACGCTAGTTCCGGCCCAGTATATATATGACAGACCAGCCACTTTTTCATTCATTTTTCACTTCCTTTCTCTTCGGTCCGCGGCTGGAGCTTTGGAGGGGATGAAGCCATGTTGTTAAACAACAAATCCATGAAGTTTCTGAGTTTATATCACCGATCAATCATCCTATAACATCCTTCGATCCAGCGAATCAAGGTTAAATCTTTAGAACCCTACTTTTGGGTAGATTTGGACATTTTCGCGTTTTTGTCCGATTCGTTCCGTTTTGTCGATTAATTCATGATGAATATGATTAATCTTGTTGGTATTCTTAGTTTCCCTACGGATTCATGGTATATTTCGTAGTTTTTACGGAATCGAGAGGGTTTGGTTGTGGTCCGCCCTCGTTGTTGTTTATATACGAATATACATGAATCGTAGGCGGGTTTTCGGGTGTATTCCAATTCCGTATTCATTTAGAAATGGTTGTGATTGTATTCTTAGAATCGTTAGGTTCGGTTTTGTTGGTTCCTAGCATTCGTCGGTGACTTTCCTTTCCGTTTGTTGCGTCGTCAATAATTCAAGGCAAGTATTTTTGGAAACCTTTATGCTTAACGTGAAATGGTAATGTATATTGTGTGTGATTGCTCACCTCGGGAGGGTCCGACGGGATCACGGATGGAATCCAATGGTATAGCCCTGGATTCACGAGTTTGTTTCGCTAGCCAGCTCGGGAGGGTCCTTAGGGATCACGGAGCGGGATCAATGGTATAGCCCTGTTCCCAAGGCGATGCGTGTGCGTGATTTGTTTTATAATATGGCCAGCTCGGGAGGGTCCTTAGGGATCACGGAGCGGGATCAATGGTATAGCCCTGTTCCCATGGCAAATTGTTTGACTGTTTATTTCCGGAAAAGACATGTCTGGTTTTGGCTTTTGAAATTGATATTGGTGCATGTACTATGAAATGTCTAAGCGATTGGTTTGCCTTGAATACTTGTACTAGCGTAATTGCTAACCCCTTTGGGGACCCGTTGTCGGGGAAATTCTTGTTGTGGATTTCAGGTTATGTTCAGCCAGACGAGCGGGCGCTGGGATGGTACGAGGATGTCGGCCAAGGTTGTTGACATGTGCAATTGAGTCTTGTTATTTCCTACTGTCTCTTTTGATGTGGATGTTTTCCAAATTGTAAACTTATAGATTGTAGTCGCGAGTACTTAGGCTTTTCCTTTCGGATTGTGATTGGTAATCGTTGGAGTTACTGTATTTGTCGGTTGATGTTTATTATGCCGGTTGTACCGGACGTGTTGTTTTATGTTATTGTTGTTAACAATTGTTTCCCTGCTAACCGAGATGGTTAGTCGAGTGGTGTTTTCTTGTGTTAGCCTGGTGGGTCCCATGTAGGGGTCCACGGCGCTGTAATACACCTCGAATATCTTGGGGGTGTTACACCTGATTTATCAGGACCAACTGAAGGTGTCAATGAACTTCTATTGGATGGAAAAGCACATGGTCCTTCATGGCTTATAGGAAGATGTGTAAAGTCTGACAAATGCTCCACTTCTGGCACGGCAAACTCGCAGATCAGTGACCTGACAGACCAAAATTAGGCAAGAAATTATTGACGAATTGGAAGAAAAGCTGGAGAAGAAGGTCCAAGAAGAAGTAGATGCACAGGTGAATAAGAAGGTGCAGGAGTACCTAACTTGGGTGCTTAAGAAATTAGGCGAAGTAAACCCAAGCATGAACATCAATTTGGTGGAACTTTATCCCACAATATCAAGTGATAATTAACGACAACGACACTCCTATTACCGGAGAAGATGGTACATCTTAGATTTTCTGTTTTTTAAGTACTGTATTTCATGGCTTTTGGTTGTTATTTAAGCTGTTTAACTATTTCCATTACATACTTTAAGACTTATAACTCTGTGCTTGGTTAGATATTATGGTGGATCGATGGTGTGGAGGGTGTTTGTTTTGGTTGTTAGACTTGTAACTATATGGTGTGGAGGGGCTTTATTTGATTAGAAAATTTGGATGGATGGATGGTATGGTTGTATTTTGAATGGATGGATTCTGAATTGTAATGGATTGGTAATGAATATAAACAAATATTTCCTATCAATTTTTTTTGTGTGAAAGTGTTGCAGTAGGTGGTACATAGTGTTGCAGTTACTTACTAAAAAGGTGTTGCAGAAACTTAAAAAGTGTTGCAAAAAAGTGTTGAAACAGGGTTCCCTAATAGGTATGGGGCCCACAGTTGGGGCTCACATCGGACCCCACACGTGGGCCTCATTTTTTACAGAAAATTGACCTATGCTGCAACACTTGTTTAATGTTGCTGTAGACTATATTTAACGATGCCTTGCAGTCTTATGGTAACAAAAGGAGTGGTGTTGCAGTAGGTGACATAAGTGTTGCTATAGGGACCTACGGCAGCGGTGAAAAGTGCAACACCAAAAAAGTGTTGCTGTTTTGATTTACTTGTCTACAACAACATTTTTTTGCTTCTTGCAATATTTTGTAGGAGTTGCCATAAGCCATCTATGGCGTAGTGTAAAAGGTGTCAATAAATCAACCATGACCGATCAAATCGTAAAACCTTGCATGTACTCAAAAGGGTTTATAAGATTGGCTAAATGGAACAAATCTAATACTCTCAAGAGATCATCTGAATATATTTCGACTAATTTTGGAAAAGGGAGCAGATATCGAGCAAAACAAATCAGCCAAGATCCAGATATGGAGAAGGTTGTTTATGAGTGGTTTCTCCAGTACCAAGCTCGCGTGGATATAACAGGAGAGTTAATTTTGGAGAAGACATAAGAGACGATGAAACTTTTATATCCTCATGAGCCTTGTAAATTCAACCTATCCCAAGGTTGGCTTCAGAAGTTCAAGCAATGACATGGTATCAAGTCTTTTGTCATTTTGGAGAAAATGGTCCAGTTGACACACAAGACGTGAAGAAGAATTTCGAGTCCAACAACATCAGAGCCTTAGTCCCAAAATACTTTGGGACCGACTAACATGAATCAATCTCTGAAAATGTCAAGTCGTCTCCAATAAAACAGTCTTATAAAAAGGCAAAAGTGATAAGTGAAAAGTTTAGTACGTAAAAAAAAATGCAAAAATAAGTAAATAATAAAAAGTAAATAAAAAATAGTAATAATCATTATGCAAAAAAAAACCTCAAACATAATCAACCACCTAAATTCTCTCCCTCCACGCCGTCCTATCCAATGCCATAACTTCTCCAATCCCAAGAAACCTCATATCATTCTCAATCACTCTTATCCATATTTGTTTAGGTCTTCCTCTACTCCTCACCGGCCTATGAAAGATGTTTTTAATATGGATGAAACTGGTTTATTTTACAGATTACAGACTGACCATTCTCTTGCAACAAAGCAATTTGAAGGAAGAAAATAAGATAAAGAAAGGCTTACAGTTGTTATTTGTTACAACGAGGATGACTGTGAAAATATTCCATTATGGATTATTAGGAAGTATGCAAAGCCACGTTGCTTCAAAAATGTCAACATGACTAACCTGAATTGTCAATATCGTGTCAACAAAAGAGCATGAATGATAGGTATACTTTTTGATGAATAAGTTCATTGGCTAGATAAGAAAATACAAGATAGAAAAGTACCATTAGTGGTAGATAATTGTCTAGGCCATTCAAAAACAATTGAAGCCTATAAAATATAGAGTTATTCGTTTTGCCACCTAATATGACATCAAAATTCAACCATGTGATGCTGGGATAATAAGGTCTTTCAAGATGCATTATCGCAAGAGATTTATAGGAAATTATTGAAAGGCTATGAGTTGGGACATTCCGATCCAGAAAAAGTTAATGTTTTAGATGCTATAACTCTTGTAGTCTCATCTTGAAAAATAGATACCAAACAAGAGACAATAGCAAATTATTTCAAACATTGCAAAATTCGTACATGAGATGAATTTGTCTCAACGAACATAAAGGAAGCAACCATCAAAGGAGACATTCATGAACTTGAGGGAATGACTGGTCAACTTGGTTACCGCAATCAAATGAATATCAATGAAATATATCAAATGAATATCAATGAAATATTGGATTATCCAGGTGAAAACAATGAATGCTCACAAATCCAAAGTTTAGAGGAAATTATAGAGAGTGTCATGAAAAATTCAATTAAGCATGAAGCTGAGGATGATTCGGCACCTTTGGAATCAATCACAAGAAAGGAAGCAATTATTGCATCAACCACTCTTTACAATTTTTTGTTGCAATTTGGGAATGATACACCAGACTTGTGAATGCAATGAGAATAGTTAGAGATGAAATTAAATTTCAAGAAAAACAAAATACTATAGTGTCCTAAATTGTCCCAAGTATATATCTATATGTACTTGGCATATGTATTTAAGAAATTATTGATTTATTTTAGATAATAAAACAATATATGTATAAAAGGTTATTCAAAAAACTATCTTATTAATTTATTATAATTGATCATTTTTTGAATTGGCCCAAGGACAGATAAGACACGACTGTCAAGTTTTATCGAGTATTAGTTTATGAAGGTCTTGCGAAGTTTACTATAAGAACCATATTAAAACTTTGAGTGATTAATTTAAAAAAATCCCATAATACTTATAGAATTTCCCTTACTTATAATCCATGTTTTAGTTTTATATAATATTTAAAAAAAAAGTTTTATATAATATTTAAACATGATCTGGAACCATTTTGTTAATCCATTAATATCAGTCCAATAATCAAATTAATTAACTCTTAATCATATTCCTAACAAACTAATCCTAATCAAATACCAAGCTTGTACACTTTCGTCAATGAATTTCATAGTAAATAAAAAAAATGAAATTAAGATTTAAAAATGTAAAATTACTATAATAACTTTGTTAGTTAAAATGTTTGCACATGTAGTAAAATTATTAAAATTAATTAATTGATTACAACCACCACACCATGACCAGTGTGAGTACCACCATCACCCCAATAATAGTTCAGATTTCTTATATAATAGTAATAGTACTAATAAGAAGAAGAATCATCAAAAATAATCTTGTACGTTGTAATAATTAAAAGTTATGAAATCTTTTAATTTACGAACTATATATATATTTGTAATTTTTGAAACTGAAAATGCATGACTACTACTACTAACACCACGACCACCACCACTGCCACACTACTACCACAACCACGACTATCACCACCACCATCACCACCATTGCTACTACCCACCACCACCACCACCACCACCACCACCACCACCACCAATCTACCACTACTACTGCTATTAATACAATAATAATCAAGAACAATTTTATACATTGTACTTGATAAAACTTTTAAAATTCCACAATTTGTGAATTGTAATTTACAATTGAAATAATAATTTTGTTTGGAATTTCAGATACCGTGAATAATAAAACTAATAAACAATTAATAATAATAAATAATCTTGTATATTATACTAAATAAAACTTTTGATAATTACATCATTTATGAACTATCCTTTGAGTTTCATGAAGATGCATGAACAACAATAATAACAGTAATAATAAAAGAATAATAACCAAGAATAATCTTATACATTATAATAAAAAAAAATCTGAAAATTCTTAATTTATGAATTATCCATCCAGTTTCTAAAGCTGAATATGCATGAATTGGGATTCGGCGATAAAATCGAGTTACGCAGTGGAAAATTAACCGGTCTAACCGGATAAAAACCAAAACCCCTAATTCGGATCGATCAAGCATCGTATAAACGAATATAAATTGACGAATATAAAATTAAGAAGTCATACCCGCGTAGACCTTTGATAATATCTTCTTGAAGGAAAAACTCGAGCTAAGCTTTTTCCGATCACCAACACATACACGAGTCCAATTCGTTCAAACTTGATGAATGATCAAACACTGAATATGTTGAGTGTCTTTATGTTATCACGTGTCGGATAGTGATCAGAAAAATTATATATCAATTCGTTCTAAGAACACGGCTAGGAACGAATATTGTATTTTTCTTCTCTTGTCTTCTTCCTTTTCTTTCTCTCTAAGATGAATAGAAAAAATACTAATATATTTCCAATAAATAATTATTTATGTATTAAATTAATCTCTTGATAATTAATTTCAATTCACAAGACTGCTATGATTTATCAAATAAATCAAATTAGATATCCAATATCCAATATTAATGAAGAGATAATAAATACATATTTTACCCATCAAATATCCTTGTGCACGACTCCATTGGTCCGTCTTAGTCGGCAATGAGGAACCAAGGAGTACAGGTAACACTTGGCCAGTCTAGTGCTCCGCACCGTAACCCAACTAAGATCGAATGATCGAATCATTCCAAAACCATTATGTCGTGAATACTGTATACGTATAAACCCTTCAATCGTATGCCCCGGTCAAATATTAGGGTCACGGTAAAGTCAAACCCTATTGTAACTTGACTCTATGTATTTGTTAATGCAAACCGAGATCACTGATCTCTCGTGTATCAAATACAACTAGCTCTAACTGCTTTGGCCAAAGACTTATGATCTCATTTGCCATTAACCGCAAAGGACATTTGCCTGCTCATTTACAGGAGAAAGAATCATATCTTGGTATTTAGTAGAGACTGCTACTTGCCCACTAGGTTGCATTTCGAGGTTGACCCCACAAAAAGGTGATTGAATCGAACTACTCTAATGAGTAACTTAATGTCACAAGCACATCTACTACTGAAATTTGAAGTCAAAGGTCCACGTATACCTATCACAACCTTTCGATTCAGTCATTGACAATCCCTGAGTGATATCCATATGACCAAATCGAGGTGAGTCGTGTTCGATTATACTAATCCCATTAGCATACCTATAACGTGTGCTCCTACTAACCCTTAGTGAAAACAGGCACTCTACATGTCAAAGTACACATTATACAAGCCTTTGCCAAAACTTACTGCCCAGTTAAGTTTTATCGACTTGCGAACCAATTAAGCATTCGAGCATTAAACATTTCTAGTGCATATCTCCTTATCTCAATAAGGAGTGAAATGTTTGCTCTCAAATTCAAGGACTATTATTCTATATACCAAATCACAATGCCCGTGATACACAATAATATAGAAATAACAAATGCCTTATTTAATTTCATACTCATAATTATAATATAATGCTCTCACTCTCTCATCATTTAAGTAGGATTCGAGGGCATATTTTTAACAATCTCCCACTTGCACTCAACGCCACAAACTATGGTATCTAATACTCATACTCTCCAGATGTCGCTCTAAGACCATCTGAGATAGTGGCTTAGTTTGTGGATCAGCAACGTTATTTGTCGTGTTTGCTCTCTGCACTATAACATTCCCTTTCTGAACTATTTCTTTTACAAAATGATATTTTCTCTCAATGTGTTTGGTGTTGTAGTGAGCCCTAGGCTCCTTAGCATCTGCAACAGCTCCGTCGTTGTCGCAAAACAGCGTCACAGGCTTCTCTGTGTCAGGAACCACTTGAAGTTCCTTAGGAACTTCTTAATCCAAAAATCTTATTTAGCATCCTCCGCGGCTGCCTGATATTCGGCTTGACATGTAAAGATTGCAGTCGCGCTTTGCTTGACACTTATGTAAGATACTGGACCACCATTCAGAATAAAGATATACCCTGAAGTGGACATCTTCCATTCATGTCTCCTGAAAAATCTGAATCTCTATCACCCTCCGCATTTAGTTATCCATCGCCGTACGTAAAAACTACATCTTTAGTCCTCTTCAGGTACTTAAGAATGTTCTTTACAGCAGTCCAATATTCCTGCCCTGGATTTGACTGAAATCGACTTACTATGCTTACAAAACAGGCTATGTTTGGTCTAGTGCAAATCATAACATATGAGACTACCCACTTCCGAAGGGTAGGGCACCTTACTCATTTCCTTTCTATCTTCCTCGCTTTGAGGACACATTTCTAAGGAAAGATTTATGCCATGTCGCATAGGTAGGAACTCTCTCTTAGAATCTTCCATCCTAAATCGCTTCACGATCTTTTCTATATAGAGGGCTTGTGAAAGACCTAACATTCTTTTTGATCTATCCGGGTAGAGACGAATACCCAGAATATAGGTAGTTTCTCCCAAGTCTTTCATTGAGAACTCTTTACAAAGTCATATTTTCACATAACTGAGCATTCCTACATCGTTTGTTATAAGTAGAATGTCATCCACATATAGTATTGAGAATGCAATTTTGCTCCCACTAACCTTCTTGCAAATACAGGGATCCTCTTCATTTTGGGCAAAATCAAGCTCTTTGACTGTCTCGTTAAAACAAAGATTCCAACTTTGCGAAGCTTGCTTCAGTTCATAAATGGCATGCTGAAGTTTGCATACTTTATGAATATCGATTTCAGATATGAATCCCTTAGGTTGTTCCATGTAAATTTCCTCCTCGAGGAATCTATTTAGGAATGTCGTTTTCACACCCCTTTGCCATATTTCATAATCTATGTGGGCTGCTATGGCAAGCATCATGCAGATAGACTTAATCATTATTACAGGCGAGAAGGTCTCGAGGTAATCGATTCTCTCTCTTTGAGAATACCCCTTTGCCTTAAGTCTGGCCTTATAGCTATCAACATTGCCATCTTCACCAGTCTTTCTTTTGTAGTTCCATTTATTTCCAATAGGCACCATGCCCTTAGGACGATCCACTAAAGTCGAGACCTAATTAGCATGCATTGGGTTTATCTCAGCTTCCATAGCCTTTAGCCACGTGTCGGAGTCAACATCTACCATCACTTTTTTTTTCCTCATCTACCATCACTTGGTCATATGTAGAAGGATCATTCTCTTGACTACATTAATTTTTTTTTAGATGAGTTATTAACAAAAAGAATCACATTAGATAAATAAATCCATATTAAATTTCGGGAGGGGGGGCCATAGCCCCTACCCGCCATCCACATCCCTCCGCCTCTGGCTAAGATGGCTCTCGAAGACGTCATCTTTTCAAGGGCACGTTGAAGCTCATTAGCCATTGAGCTTAACATGTACCCACGCACTCTTACGTCGTCTTTTACCCATTTCTCATGGGCATCGACTTCTTCCTGGTTGTCTCGGGTTCTTGCAGGAGCCGCTGGGATGTCCGCCTCCAAGATGTATCCCAACATTTCCATAGCAAGGACAATCCTCAAGTTCCGAATCCAGTCCACATAGTTTGGACTAGTCAGGGTGTTCTTTTCAAGCAGTATTGTGAGTGGGTTCATTATCATTTTGAGAGATGCTTGTTAACTGCAGAGAATAATGTAAGATTTGTTAGTGATTGTTTAATTATGATACGAGTAAAATTATTTGGGATTTTCTTTATTCATAACTCAGCTCCCACTATTATATCGATATTTACACACTTCCATGTGAAATCCAGAAGTCATGGTTGACTTCATAGTGGTGATCGAGTTCTTTACAAAGTTTAATAGAGGGCAACCCATTTAGTTTCTATTCTATCATTCTTATAAAGTGGTGTCTAACACCAATCCATCTAATGTATGATTCGATCTTCTTTTACCCCTAGTTCACTTGCCCTCAACCCATATGATTTCTATGGATCGCTGAGCTATCTAAGTTTAAACTGTCAACTCCTATTAATCTGACAATTGAATCTCTCTCGCCAACCCATACGGTTTCTAGGGGTTTGATTTGTTATAACCAAAGGTATCTAATGCACTCTATGTTAGGAATATTTGTTAGATTTTGATGATGTCATCCCTATACTTATGATTTATTTAAATGTATACTCTAAATACTTAGCATTGTAAAGAAGAACCAAATGAGTATCTTCTATGATCCATTAATAGGCTAAGATTGATCTGAAGTTAATTAGTTAAAAATCGGCTAAGTATAGAAATGTCTAGATATCACATAAGTTAGTTATCAGCCGAGTTTTGTCAAACGAAAATTATCAGAGAAGTTTCGATCGCAGACTACTGAATATCAGATAAGGTCTGGTCAACACAAGTGTCAGCTGAAGTCTGATCATCAGCTCATAGAACATTCATCAGATCGGAGAACATTCATCAGATAAGAGAATACCATCAGATCAGAGAGGAGTTAATCACTAGATCAGAAGACTTCACCTCATCATATCAGAGAACTTTCTCAAAGTTATATCAGAGAAGTTTTACATCAGAGAGGGTTGACCACATATCTGGCTAGTCTGACCAAGGTATATCAGAGAAATTTTTCAGACAAGATATCAGCCAAATTTAAGAAACTCAGTCCACGTCAGCAAGCGTTGAAGTCAACAATAACGGAAATTCACATGCAGACATAAGGAGACAAACCGAAAAGATTTCCGAAAAGTTAGGAATAAAATATTTCTTGAGATTCGAGTACTGAAGACTTATGAATATACAAATCAAGAAAAGCGGCACGACTAAAAGAATTCTTTCAAATGGTCGGAATTGAAAAGGGAATCAAGCCGTGAAACAGCATGATAAGATAAAAAAAGAAGTCCACTATCCAACGGAAAGATTTGTTACAGAAGATGCAACGGCTATGAAGGAATCTCAAAGAATTGTACTATAAATATCTGAAGATCAGAATTGAGCAAAGTACGATGCGAACAATACTTACAACCAATCTAAGCAATCAAAGCAATCAAAGCTATCAAGAGAACTATAGCATCGTGAAGAGCAAAGTTTCAAAGATCATATTATGAGAAGCTCTTGAAGTTGTAGAAGACAACACTCGTCTTAAAAACTGAGTACGGGTACTTCTGTGAACGAGGTTTCAGAAGTATCGCGATTGATAAGGCATCCATGGTTCTTGATTGGAAGGCAGCTGAGAGTTGTTGAGGCATCCACGAGTTTTCGATCAAGAGGTGCTAGGTAGTCAAGAGAGTTGCAACGGCCATGGGTTTCCACTGGTTTGAAGCTGTTGTAACTAGTTGAATCATTGTAACGTTTATCACTGGTTGAAAGTTATAGTGAATTCATCTCCAACTGGTTTGGAGAAAAGTGGATTAGTAGAGGATTACCCCACCTCTGAAACCACTATAAGTGCTTGTGTGTTTTACTGCATTCATCATACTTATCTGCTGCATTTATATTTACTGTTCCATTTATCAGTCAATTGTCTTCCGCATTGTCTAGTCTTTACAGTTGACATAAGTCATCTGCAGTCGATATAAGTCACCTGTAGTATTACCAGCTGTGCTTCTGCACTATCTTCTGCAGCTAAGGTTTGTTAGTTGCATATTATACTGCCGAAGAAACTCACCTGATTAAGGAAAAGAGTTTAATAAGTCTATTCACCCCCCTCTAGACTTATTCCTGACGACTTGTGACCCACACTCTAGGAATTTTTCAACCTTCCCAAAATATTACCCCCGACATACTCGGAAGAATAATATTTTAGTTTAGATTTCAATTTTCCATGAGTTTGATGGAGGATAGGAAACCTCGTAACCTTTATAACTTAGTATTTGTAAGTGGGGGTTTAACGCGATTATATGTTACACTATGCATATTAAAATTTGTTTATAAGCACGGTTTGTCGATTTGTTTATTTTTCATACAATATGAAAACATACACAACCTAAATCTAACAACATGCAGTTCATGGACCGTTCCTAAGTACCGAGTCATCATCGACTCGATAAAAATACAAGTAATCCAAATATAAGTCTTGAATCTTCGTCTTCATGGTGGTTCGTCCTCGGATCTTCGTCATAGCTAATTTATTATATTAATAAAATTTGCATCCCATACAAATATATATAAAACAATTAGCTCAAAACGGTCATTACAACCCCATCGAATAAAGATTCAATAAACTAAGTACATGAACTACACCACCGTTCAAATAATGATGCAACCATTACATTAAAATAAATAAAAAAAATAATTAATCTAAATATTGATCCAATCAATATAAAATTAATGCACCTATTAGAACTAATCCAAGTAATTCATACAATCTTTAATGTTAATTTATTCCGAACGAAAATAAATATTTCATTAAATTAATTCCTTTAAGAATAAAATTACCATATATTTTAATCAAATTAAATTCAATGTAATATGCGAAAAATTAATTTACTGAATGAAATATAAACACGGAGTCGGAAAACACAAGGCCCGGGCCAAGCTCGCGGCCCAACATGGCTGTCTTTGCTCGGCCACTACTGCTTTGCTCTTAGCGGTGACTTCTTGAAGGCGATCTGGCGGCGTTCCGCGGCTCAAGCCTTCGGGTGAGCCACTTGCCTCGTCATTTCATCCCGAATGCAAAAATAATATTTTTTTAATTGTTATTTTACATATATAAATCAATTTTCCAAAAGAAAAATAGATTATATTATAACATAAAATCATGCAAAATAAATTTTTAGATGAACAATTAAACATTAACAATTAGAAAAATTATGATTCTAAATCATAAAGATACAACAAAGCATTCCGAATGAAAATATCAAATATATGATCGCATCAACCTCGCTTCGATACCACTGTTGAGATTTGGCGATAAAATCGAGTTACGCAGCGGAAAAATTTACCAGGTCTAACCAAATAAAAACCAAACCCATCGATCAAGAATTGTATAAATAAATATAAATTGACGAACATAAAATTAAGAAGTCATATCCTCGTAGACCTTTGATAATATCTTCTTGAAGGAAAAACCCGAGCCAAGCTTTTTCCGGTCACCAACACGTACACGACTCCAATTCGTTCAAACTTGATGAATGATCAAACACCAAATATGCCGAGTGTCTCTACGTTATCACGCGTCGGATATTGATCGGAAAAAATATATATCAGTTCGTTCTCAAAGAACACGACTAGGAATTGATGTAGTATTTTTCTTCTATTCTCTTCTTTCTTTTCTTTCTCTCCAAAATGAACAAGAAAAAATAAAGCAAATTTTTCCTTTTCCCTCACTTTAGCTCACGGCTGAACTCCCAAAGTGTGTGTGTGTGTGTTTTCAACTTATTCATGGTGTGAAAGAGTATCTCATTTATAAATCAAAATGAGATCAAATGACGAGATTCCATACCTCAGCCATTTCTTTTCTTTCACTCCAAGATGAACAAGAAAAAATAAAGCAAATTGTTCCTTTTTCCCTCACTTTAGCTCACGGCTGAACTCCCAAAGTGTGTGTGTGTGTTTTCAACTTATTCATGGTGTGAAAGACTATCTCATTTATAAATTAAAATGAGATCAAATGATGAGATTCCATATCTCAGCCATGTGTCCTCAACTGATAAAATAAGTCTAACACACCCCACACACCACATGATATGCTTCCAAGCATGAAGGGGGGGGGGGGCACTTTGTTGTAGGTGAGGAAAAATGAGCTGAGCCACTCAGTTCGTGTACTGGACGTTCGCGTGTGTAGTCCGTTAAGTACACTTCGTTTTATCTCAAATATATTTATACTTAATCAATTAATGCAATTAACTAATTTCATCAAATACAAAATTATAATAATATATTTCCAAGAAATAACTATTTATGAATTAAATTAATCACCCGGCAATTAATTTCAGTTCACAAGACCACTATGATTTATCAATAAATCAAATTAGATATCCAATATCCAATATTAATGAAGAGATAATAAGAGATAATAAATACATATCTTATGCATCAAATATTCTTGTGCGCGACTCCATAGGTCCGTCTTAGTCGGCAATGAGGAACCAAGGAGTACGAGTAACACTTAGCCAGTCTAGTGCTCATACCGTAACCCAACTAAGATCGAATGATCGGATCATTCCAAAACCATTATATCGTGAACACTGTATACGTATAAACACTTCAATCATATGTCCCAGTCAAGTATTAGGGTCATGGTAAAGTCAAACCCTATTGTAACTGGACTATACGTATTTGTTAATACAAACCGAGATCACCGAGTTCCCGTGTATCAAATATAACTATCTCTAACTGCTTTGGCTAAAGACTTATGGTCTCATTTGCCATTAACCGCATAGAAGATTTACATGCTCACTTACAGGAGAAAGAATCACGTCTTGGTATTCAGTAGAGACTGCTACTTGCCCACTAAGTTGCATTTCGAGGTTGATCCCACCAGCCGGTGATTGGATCGAACTACTCTAATGACTAACTTAATGTCACAAGCACATCTCCTACTGAAACCTCAAGTCAAAGGTCCAAGTATACCTATCACAACCTTTCGATTCAGTCATTGACAATCCCTAAGTGATATCTATGTGACCAAATCGAGGTGGGTCGTGTTCAATTATACTAATCCCATTAGCATACCTATAACATGTGCTCCCACTAACCCTTAGTGAAGACACGCACTCTACATGTCAAAGTACACGTTATACAAGCCTTTGTCAAAACTTACTGCTTAGTTAAGTTTTATCGACTTGCGAACCAAGTAAGTATTTGAGCATTAAACACTTCTAGTGCTTATCTCCTTATCTCCATAAGGAGTGGAATGTTTGCTCTCAAATGCAAAGACTACTATTCTATATATCAAATTATAATGCCCGTGATATACAATAATATATAAATAACAAATGCCTTAGTTAATTTATACTCATAATTACACTACAGTGCTCTCACTCTCTCATCCTCTGAGTTAGGGGTGTGCAAAAAAATCGATTAAATCGAAAAACCGCACCGCACCGTAAAACCGTACCGAAAAACCGATAAACCGCTTAAACCGACATATATAATTTTTATTTTTTATAAAACAGGAACTTCGGTAACGGTACAATATTTGACTTCAATACCGAAAAAAAACGTATTGTACCATTATTTATATTAAATATTTTTATGATAATATATCATATATATATAGTAGTTATAGACTCACGTGAATATAGAAGTATAACAAATTTATTGAAGTTCAAGACACTTGTTTGTTTTTTTCTTTTTATCCTCCAAAATAGATGGATGAAAACTTGAACATTAAATTAGTTACTGTCTTAAGGTTAGTGTGATTTTTTTGGTTTAGCTATTAATTTGGATCAGCTATTTATGGTACCTTGTTGAATTAATTTATTCGAGTATGTTTGTCTTATTAATGCTATCAAGTATCCAGTAGAGAAACCGAAAAAATACCGTACCGATGTAAACCAAATCGAAATACTGAACTACCAAACCGAAAAAACACGTATGTTTATGGTATTAAATCATAATAAATCGAATATATTTGGTATCGTATCGGTTTTATCCTAAAATCGTACTATACCGTACCATGCACACTCCTACTATGAGTGGCATTTGGGGACATGTTTCTAACAGCTATAATATTATCTAATCCTCAAATAATCAAATACAATATTCGAGAAAAAAATGTTCTTCACACATATAATAGCAAAATTATTTTTCATATCAACTATTTGCGCAAATTATATACCACATATAAAGAGTATATGCAATGTGTACATAATTTCGTACTAATAATAATCCATGTTCTCGTTTTATTTACTCTATTGATCCCATTTGAAGGGTTAATTTGGTTAAAGTCTAACTTTTTAACTTGACTCATTTTAATGAGAGTACAACTAGTCTATAATCTTGTAATTTTAAATATTCTTTTAATCAATTAATATTGTGATTTTTATAAAGAAATACTTTAATTTTAATGAATATTAAATATAAATTTTAGTTAAATATTAAAATTTTACTTTTGAAGTATTATACTATATAACTATTTTTAGCAAATACCTTCTTCAAGTGGAACGGATGGAGTAATATTTAAATATAAATTGAACACATTTTGCAAATCCATTACCATTAACTGAACATATTTTGCTAATCCATTAGAGGTCTAATCAAATTAAGTTATTCTTAATACTTCTAACGGGACCAATTAATCCTTGATCACATGACATTTGTTAATGAATTTCGTAGTAAAGTATAAAATTAATAGTATAGTAACCTTGTGAGTCAAAATGCATGTATATATTATATATAAAGCTTATTCCCTTTAATTTAACGTGCAAGAGTAATGTGTACAAAAGAAAAGAAAGTACGGTACAACCACTTTCAAGCCATCTCTCAAAGATGTATCAAATACACATTCCAGGCTTCAATTCATTCAATTTCGAGGCTTCAATTTATTGAATTGAATGTTGTTGTTATAGAAGACAAAAAGAACAGAAGACAAAAGGATTTTCAACCTCAAATAATACCAAGAGTTTGGCAGTTACAACTAGAGCTGCAAATTCGGTCGAGTATACCCGGGTTCGACTCGAATTTCTTGTACTCGACTCGGTTCCGTGAGTCCGACCCGGTCGAGTTCGGCGCGTATCGGGAGCTCGTTTTCGTACTCGGGTCGAGTCGGTTATACTCGACTACCCGACATAGTACTCGATTAGAAGACCCGGATTCGACTCGACCCGTCAGGTACCCAACTCGGCTAGGTTAATTAAACGGTGCAGTCCAGTGAGTCAGTGGCTCTTTATTCTCTCACCCGCCACAACCCGCTTGACTTTCATTTTCTTCTCAAACACTTAACACACACACACACACCCCGGTGCACACACACACACACCCGGCACCCCGGTACACACGAGTCACGACTCGATCCACTATCCCGAGCAGCCATACCAGTCGAAGTCCATCGTTTCTTCCCGGCCGTCGCGAGTTTCTGTCAGAACTCGGAAGTGGAGCAGGAAAAGCCGAGCAGCCATACCAACTCGATTTTTTCAGTGTATTCTACTTCTTCAGTTACAACTTACAAATTTACAATTTTTGTAGTTCCCCTCCCGTAAGAAATGGTGTTTACTGTTTAGAGTTTAGTTTAGGGTTTTCATGTTTTCATGATTTTTTCCTCCCGTTCATGAATTTGTTGAATTTGTTGAATTTGTTTAGACTTTAGAGTTTAGTTTAGAATTCAGATTTGATCATTATGAACCCAGTTAATTGTTGAATTTGTTGAATTTGTTTAGAGTTTAGTTTAGTTTAGAGTTCAGATTTGAATTTGTACAGTGTAGTGTGGAATTTGTACAGAATTTGTTCAATTTGTTGTCAGTTTTCAGATTAGAATCATTTGATGAATTTATTGAGTATTTGTTGTTTTAGATTAGTACAGAATCATTTGTTCATTTGATGAGTATTTATTGAGTATTTATTGAGAATTTGAGAATTTGTACAGAATGTGAGGTTTTGAGAATTTATTGAGTACAGAATCATTTGTTCATTTGACGTTTTGAGAATTTGTACAGAATTTGAGGTTTTGAGAATTTATTGAGTACAGAATCATTTGTTCATTTGACGTTTTGAGAATTTGTACAGAATCATTTGTTCATTTGATGAGTATTTATTGAGTTTTCAGTTTTCAGATTAGAATTTGTTGTTCAAGGTTCAGATTTTGATTCACATTTTCTTAATTTGTTGTCTATTTTCAGGTTGATCATTATGTCTTTGTTGAACAACCCAAATCGTTCAATTCAATCATCTTCTAGCCCGTGTATGGATACCATTTTCGAAGATAGCCAACTGCCGGAACTCGGAGAGGAAGAATTGGATTTTGAGGAAAATGATGACGATGAGATTGTTGATGTTCACAAAAGTGGTAAAAAAAGGAAGTCAACAAACCCGACACCCAGTGAGGAAGATGCACAAGTTTCTAAGAAAAAAGAGAAAGAGAAGACAAGTGGTGTGTGGCAGTATATGAGCGCATATTCCGATGATCCAGAAATAGGGAATAAGCATGCACAATGCAAGATGTGTCAAAGTGTGTTATCAAGATGGAAGACATCTTCAACGTCTGCATTGAACAGACACTTGACGTCTTGCTTAAAGAAGAATGGGAAGCATAAACAGACACAATTGGCTTTTAAGTCAAATCCAGGTACAGAAGGTGAAGAGGTAAATGAACAACTTAGTACTTTCAAGTATGACCATTCAATTATGAGGGAGAAAATAGCGCATTACATCATGATCAATGAGTTACCTTTTACTCATGTCGAGTCTTTTAAGTTTAATGAAATAATGAGGATTGCAACTCCTTTTTGGAAAAAGGTTAGTCGGACAACTGCGAAGTCAGATTGTTATAAGGTTTATGAATATGAAAAAGTGAAATTGAAAGAAGTTTTAAAAGGTGTGGGCAAAGTGAATATTACAACGGATATGTGGACATCTTCAAATCAAAAACTTGGGTATATAGTTGTAACTGGGCATTGGATAGATAGTAACTGGAAGTTGAATATGCGAGTCCTTAACTTTTGTAATGTCCCCCCTCCCCACAGTGGTGTTGTCATTGCCGAAGCACTTTCTAATTCATTCATCGAATGGAGAATTGAGAAAAAAATAGGCACGATCACTGTAGATAATGCTAGAGCGAATGATGTGGCACCAAGAAATCTGAAGCAAAATTATGTGATGATTAAGGATCACTTACCTTTGGATGGTAGACTTTTTCATGTCCGTTGTTGTGCACATATTCTCAATCTATTGGTGCAAGATGGACTCAAACCAATTGAGTCAATTATTGACACAATGAGAGATGGAGTTAAATATGTTGCCGGTTCAGAGGGTCGCCGAAATCAGTTTGGTCTTTTTGCTACTCAATTTGGAGTTAAATCTAGGAAGCTAGTTCTAGATGTCCCGACATGCTGGAATTCAACTTATAATATGCTCTCAGTTGCATGCACTTTTAAGCAAGTGTTTCGTTGTTTTGGTAATTGGGATAGGGGATTTGAGTATGTCCCTGATGATGAAGAGTGGGAAAAAGTCAGTAATGTATGTGAATTCTTAGAGATCTTTAATGATGTCACACATGTCGTATCCGGTTCTCAGTATCCAACTGCAAATTTATTTCTCTCTGGGGTTTATAGAGTTAAAGAATTGCTAGATATGAAATGCAAGGACAGGAAATCATACATCAGAGATATGGCTACCCCCATGAAGGAGAAGTTTGACAAATATTGGTCAGAATGTAATTTATGTATGTCAATTGGCTCTGTGTTGGACCCAAGGTTCAAGTTGCAGCTTCTACGATTTTGTTTTCCTATCATCTATGGAGAAGAAGCGGAAATTTTTTTGGCTACTATTAAAAAAGCATTGACTGATTTATATAAGGAATAAGTTGATGAGAAAGTAGGTAAAAAAATAAATAAATGGAAAGGGTCAACTTTGGAGTCATCATCGACTAGTAGTGGTTCGCAAACTTTGCATAGGCATTCAAGTGTATTAGGCAAGCCTGTTCTTGGGGGAATTTCGAAATATGGGTTGTTTTTTTAGCCAATCAGATACAAGTTCTCAGCCTATAAAAACAGAACTTGATTTATATTTGGAAGAAAGCATTTATCTTGTTGTTGGAGAGCATTTTGAGGCATTAGACTGGTGGAGAGCAAATCGAGGTAAATATCCTGTATTGTCACTAATGGCTGCTGATGTTTTAGCTATTCCAATCACAACGGTAGCTTCTGAGTCAACTTTCAGTGCCGGTGGTAGAGTAATTGAACCTTGTCGTGCTTGCTTGAAACCTGAAATTGTCGAAATGTTGCTATGTGGAGCTGATTGGGCACGTGAACTTTATGGACTTAAGAAAACATCAGAGGTGCATATTTTTCCCCCTTTCAGTATTGAATTTGTATATGGCTCTAGTAATTTATACCTTACGTTTTGCCGCAAATTTTTATCTGGATTTCCCTTGGCTGCCAGATCTGTTTAATATAAAAGACTACTGACTACATGATCTGGTTCTTATTTTTCTACCCCATATTCTCTTTTTTCTGCCCTTCCAGTTTCCATTTGTAATATAGTAGTTTGAGTTTCAAATGGTCAACTTCCAGTTTTATGCAACTTCCATTTGTATGTTCAGTTTCCATTTGAAAGTGCCCTTCCAGTTTCCGTTTGTATGCAGAATTTGTATATTTTATTTTTTTTCTGCCCCATATTCTGGTTCTTGTTTTTCTGCCCCATATTCTGAAACTGCCCTTCCATATGGTTCTTGCAGAATTTGAAACTGCCCTTCCATGTGGTTCTTGTTTTTCTGCCCCATATTCTGTTGTTAATTTTATTTTTTTTCTTCTACATTGTCAACTTATTAGAAGGATAATTTTAAGTTAAGTAGAGGTCGACTTGAACATTCCTAATAACGAAGGTATGTTTTCTAAAATTTGTAAATCTTATTTTGTACTTTTATTTTAAAATTCATGAATTCTAATTCATATATATGTGATGTGATGTGTAATTTAATAGTATTAATTTGTTGTTTTTCAGCAAGTGGCTCGATCAATTACTGAAAGACGGTTCGATATGGTTCTTCGCTAAAGATTAAAGTTGTTGGTTTGTTGCGGATTGTTAAAATTTGGGTAGCTATTTTGATTTTTGATTTTTGATTTTTGATTGGCCGTGAGGTCCGTGAATGTATTTTTGAGTACTCACTTTACTTGAGACGGACTGTGATTTTTTCTTGTTCTGCGCTTCTTAGGTACTTCTTGAGTTATTGTTCTTGGTAAATTTTTCCTAATTTTATGTTATGAATTATGATTTTCATTTCTTATTTGATGTTTATGTAAAAAGCAAAATTTTATAGAATAAAAAAATTTGAATTTTATAGAAAAATATGCAGAAAATGTCAGAAAAACAGGTACAACCCGACTCGACCCGAATCCTACCCGACCCGCCCGACTCGGCGAGCTACTCGAGTGACCCGAGTGTACTCGATCGGGTCGAACTCGTGACTTATATCTCGCTCGACTCGACTCGGGATAACTCGACCCGAATTCCAAAACTGAAAAACTCGACTCGAGTTCGGGTGTACTCGACTCGAATCCGACCCGTTTGCAGCTCTAGTTACATCACAAAAAAGAGCTTATAAATAACTTATACAATCCCTCACAATCGTGAAACCAATGTTACTTCGTGTATATAAAACCAAGACCCACTCCAATATAGTCCCCACACTCGAAGAAAACTCGAACTTAAAAAGGAAAATACTTAATGATCTCAGTTTTTTTCCTTCTTGGTGTGGTACAACAAACTTTTCAGACCTCAAAGTCAAAAATATGAAAGAAAAAAAATCATCATCGATCTATGAGAAGCTTTGCCTCTTTTAAATATCCGAAACTAGCAAGAAAAAAATATAACAAATCTGTTATTTTTCTCTCTTTCGTTCAAAACAAATAAAATGAAAACAACACATGTAGAACCTACTGAGACCCTCCAAAGGATCTTGCAGACGAGAAGGAGTGCTTGATTGGAAAGGACGAAGGAGATTCGGATTGATGATATTAGATGAGTTTGATGTGTGGAGATGAGATGAATCATCTTGATTGATATTTGATGATGGGAGAAGAAAAAGTTAGGTTAGTGAGAGGATGGGGCGGATAAAACAAGGGAGGTGAGAGGGACGGTTATACAACTGGGTATGTTTAGGTCAATTGAGATTGGGTATTATCTTTGGATTGGGTAAAATCTGAATATTGAGCTTATTCACTTATTGATATATCTCACAAATGGGTTTGGGCTGCAACAAATTTTGGACTAGACTGATATGAGTAACAACTTAAGCATATGTAAAAATCCCTTTTTAGGACAATTCAATTATTCTTAATAAATTTTGTTAAAAATAGATGTTGCAAGAATTATAAATCTGAAGTCTCTTTTAATATTTCATTTGTTTTGGCATGCATAGTTGAATACTACTAACTAACTATTGTTACTGCTTCCTAAATAAACAATCTATTTTATTCTTGTATTCGTTAATGATTTGGTAATCTAATAATGTATCTTCGATCAACACTAAACTATCTATTTTCTATTGTAGTTGTTGTTACCCAAAATATTATCCGGAGATGATATGTTGAAATGAACGAGTAACAAACAAAATGCGAGAGCACATCCGTGGGGAAGTAAATAACATAAGATTTGCCGGGGTTGTTAGTCCCGGGCTTGAATGCTCTCGCGAGATATTATTAATACGAATACTTTGGAGGCTGTAGGCAAATCAACCACACTAGTAGAAAAAACATCAAAGACTTCGGTACGTCTCACTTCGGTAATGTATATTAGCGAAGTAAAAACAAACAACAACTTTGCTTTTCAATTTACTGAAGTAAACAACACACATAGACTTCAGCAAATGGTACCAAACAAAAAGGCAGGAGATAGTTAGAAATTTTAAGTTCAAAAGACTTCATTAATTTTATAATTACTGAAGTAAAAAGTGTTTAATTTTATTTTTGACGCAATATTTTTACAACAGTGAAGTGTATACTTGACCTCAATTTTTTTCCAGACTCCAAAAAACCCTCACCTTCTTCCACGCTCAATTATTTCCTCCATTATTTCCTCCCCAAAATTTTTTCCCACTCCATTTCTTTTTCACAGATCCATCGGTAAAAACCCGCTACCACCCCTCGTCCAACCCTTCAAGGAGCGTTCTCTCGATTCTTCCCTTGCGATAGCCGCTTCCTCATCGCGTCGCCCTCGTATCATTCATTGGGCGGCGGATTTTCCCCCTTTTCTTCGGCCAATCTTCATCTATATTCCCTAATCGCGTGATTTTATCAGAGAGTTTGTTTGAACGATTGTTGTTCGGAATTTCATTACCTTCCTTTCGATATTTTTAATCGGATTTATGACCCAGTTCCTCTTTTGCCTTGGTGGTGCTCCGCCCCAGTTGACCACTTCGCCGTCTTCTATGGTGGGTATATATAAAAGGTATCACGACGGACAAGAGGACCATTTTCGGAGGTGCTGCATCTTCCGCCGTATCAGAAAATTCTCAATCGGGTCTCTCCAAAGGTACTGTAGCCCGTCTTTCTTTTTCTTTATCGCCTGAAATCGGGCGTGTGCCCTTGGGGCTGTTGTATACCAGAATAGGGCTGAGGGTGGGCCTTCTATTTGCAGAGAGGGTGACCCTTTTCCCCATTTGGTTGATGTTATTGGTTGTGCTTCAATGCCTGATGCTGCTAAAACTTGGTCTTCGGTCGTACACATAGTGTCCGAGGAAAGTCCTCAAAATACTTCATCACTTCGGGAAGGCCAGGCCGTTGCTTGCTTGCCATTCCATAGTCACCCGATTATATATGACCCAAGCCAAGAACCTGCTGCTAATTCCATTCGGACTGCTGATTGATGATATTGTGAAAAACAATTGAGAACTTGGTTTATGTTTGTTGCCGGACGGATATATTGCTGGCAGCAGGTTTATGGTGATGCTCTCAGCCTGAGCTTTCATGATGGCAACCAACTGCTGAAATCCGTCTCTCTCTCTCTGAAATTCAGGCGTGAATGTACGCACTTTCGGGATTAATCGGATTTTCTTGTTCACGTAGCAATAACTCGGTTTCCTTTTTTGAATTAACCAAGAATACCATGGATTATTGCCTTGATGCTGATTTTGTCTTGGTATTAGTTTGTTTCAATGGGTTTGAGATGGTTTTTAGATATACAAATTTGTTTTCAATTTAGTATTAATTTCCAAACCGGCAATGTGCTAGAGGTGCTATATTGCTTTGGTTCTTATTTCTAGATTTTATCTATGGTATGTGCAAGTTTTATCGTATGTTGCTAAGACTTAAATTCTTATGTGTTACAAATTTATGAAACCGAGGATGATGAAATTTCTAGATATTGATTAACGCAAATATGAGTATTAAGTACGCAAATTTTTATTTCTAACTGCATTCGGTATGCGGTTGTATAGGAAGTGTTTGGATTTCTTTAACATCCTAATTCGTCATTAATTAATTCCTATTTTTTTGAGAATAAATGTCTTGCTTTAGGGCTTAGGACTCCAAGTAGTGGATAATGTTGAAGAAGCCGAGTTTGTTTTGGCTCATGGCCTTTGAAGCTTTGGGGCTTCCATTTGGAGAAGCACTTCCAATGAAACTTGAGGAACTTAACGATATCTTGGGGCGGTGTCGCTAAAAAGATTCCCATGGTCGTAGCAAATCCATTTTGTTCTTGTTGAGGCTAGAGCTCTACGCGTGATGCCTGGTGAAGATTAATATATGCAATAATTGTCTCTTATGAATTTGGTGATATTTTTCGATATTTCAGTTGGTGTCTGGAGCCTTTTCTGATTATCTTCTTTATAATTTGAGTTTTTTTTATCTCAAACAAAAAATATTGAAGGAACTTTGGCAGATACATATGAGAAGCTTGGTGGGGAAGTGAAGTGGATGGGGAAGCCTGGCGAGGTAATGCATGTTCTCGACTTATATGCATGTTTCGTCTTTTGACCTCTAGTAGTATTTAGTTATATGCTCAAATTTTTGTGTCTTGGTACTAATTTGTTTCCAATTTATTATTGGTTTGTCGTTTGCTTGAGCCTTTTTTGGAATTAGCATTTTGAAGATGTTTTGTGATATGTTTGATTTGATCTAAAAATGGAGTTTATTTCATAATAAACCTTGAACTCTAACCTGTTTCAACGATGTCACAGGGTCACCCGTGGTTCAAAGGCATTGAATGGGATAAGTTATATCAAAATGAAGCTGCATTCATTCCAGAAGTTAATGATGAACTGGATACGCAAAACTTTAAAAAGTTTGAAGAGGTTTTCTCCATTGTCATTTAGACATCTTATCTACTAATTTTGCATTTGGTGTCATTTTTCTTATGTTCGTGTGTGCACATGTTTGTGTGTTTTGCAGTCTGACAATCAAAATCCATCAACCACGAAAGCTGGTCCTTGGAGGAAGCTTGGTATTTGGTTCTGTGAACCTTTTTTTTTGTCCACCATGGAAATAGTTTACATCGGTTTTTCACTGTCATTGAGGAACCAACCCTTTGTTTATTGGATATAGTGACAATGGAGTAGTTTACGTAATCAAGAAGTTATAGTGACCACCTAAACATCATCAAGAAGAACTGTGATGTAAACCCTTTGTTTAAAGTAACATTTTCATCGGTCAACGTGCTGCTGAAATTTTGGATTGTGCCGATCATAATATTTCTATGGTTCATCACACTTTGTAGAAGTTATTTTTGACTGTTTGATAATGTTGTATTATGTGTGTTACGACACATTATGCTAATATGTTTTAGTTGGTAATATAATTTTGGCTTTCAGGCAAAATTTTGTAATTTCTTTATCGGGGAAGAAGATTTGTGTGAAGACTCAGGAGATATTTTCGTTAACTTGGTAAAAAATAAGAGATGTGAATATGAAATCAATAATTCTGGAGTTACACCAGCACTTGGGGAGTGTTTTTTGTGTTGAGGTACTTGAAATGGATCATACGCTAGGCATCCAAGTAATTTTTTTGTTTAACTTATGGGTCTGAGTGGCTGAAATAGTTGTAGAATGTTTCACATCCCTCTTAAGCTCTAGAAATAGAAATCATGAAATGTAGGGATTGATTAGGATATCGGGGTTATCATAGGACTCTTGGTATCAATGGTATGTGAGCGCATCTCTTAAACAAACACTATTTGGGTCTTGGATTTCTTAATTAGTTTGTCAAATATAGTACAAAGTATGGTCTTCGTAGTTAAAGATACTCAGTCTGAAAAGACCGATCACAGTCGGCGTTTACTCCCGTTCGATAGTGTCCTGGTTAACTTGCCAAAGGTTGCATTAACTATCACGTTTTAGCCTCGCTGATATAATCTTAAAAAGGATAGTTTGAGTCTGAAGATTGTGATCATTATATTTTCCTTTCATAAAGATTACAGTTAACATTGAAGAACGCCGTTGTCTCTTCTTGCTATCTCACGACACTTTTTCACATTTAGGATGAAGTTGTTTCTTTCCCCCTTTATGTTAAGGCAATACGGTTTGCCTTCCATGAAGAGAGTATGGTCCGAACTGTTGTACGTGCTTTAACACTAAATATTTATCATGGTGAGTTTCTGCTTTATTTCTTGACTTCTCAATCCAATGGTTCTACTCATTGTGGAAGAACATTTTGACCGATGAAATACATTATCTTGTGCTGATTTGCAGTTGGAGATGATGTTGTAAATAGGTTTGTGTCGAAGGCTCCTCATGCGGATTACTTTTTGGACTTGGTCAGTTTTTTCCGAGATCAGTGCATCCATTTGAATTTAGTGATTTCAAATGCTTCAAAGTAAGATGTTAAACATTGTGTTTCCTCGCAATGAAATTTTGTATTCTATTCGGTTTATTTTGTTATTTACTTTTTTCTTGGTTTGCTGACAAGAACAGTTTTTGTCGGACAGAAATCTGAGCATGGAGCCGCCATCTGTCAATCTTTCCACTGTTGACGAGATTGAAGACAATCTCTATTATTTTAGTGATGTCGTTTCTGCTTGAATTCCTGATGTAGGAAGGTTGATTATGGACAATGTTTTGAGGCTGCTGATAGTTCCATTAATTCTTCCTTCCTTGAAGACTGAAGTAGTCAAGGTGTTCATACCTATATTGTATGCTGTATTTGTCCTCTATATTGTGTCTTATTTGTTTTGTCTTATTTGTTTTCTGAACTTTTTGCAATTGGTAAGGGTTTTTATATTCTGTTGGTTACTGGTTTTGTGGTTTTATATATAATTTTGTAACTATCTTAGTGTTATACATTCAGGAACCAAGTCTTTGTGATATCACTTCTTTATATTTACTTTGTTGCATTTTGCGGAGGGAGTACATTTTATCAAACAGGTCTTCTGAAATATTCTGGTATAGTTACGGTGCTGAAGAGTATTATTACTTTTCTTTCTCTCAGCTCGCTTGGGTGATTATTCGGTTTGAGTACCTTGCGCAACAAGGGACTTTAATTACCGAAAATGATGTGACTTTGCCATATAAATATTAGATTTCTTAGCCTTTGTGATTGCCAGAGAATTTGCAAGTTCCTTTGTCTTATTCTTTGTTAAGAGTCGATTTATTCGTTGATCCAAATCATGCGGGAAGCTTTGCTTTCATTTGTCACCTATGGAGATGATGTCCAAGTTTCGGGCTCTTTAAATGTCTTGGCTACTCTATTGCAGACTAAAGGTCATAAGCTCACCTTATTGCTAGTTAGTCATTGCATATATGCGATATACTAAGTTATCAATATATTCACGAATTGGATGAATCAATGGTCGATGCCCTTGGCATACTTCCACAGCGCAAACAACATAAGAAGAAGCTCTGGTATGTAGTTGTTAGATTTCTTCTTATAGTCTTGGGACGAACAGAAAGCTACAAGGAGTTCTTATATTCGAAAGTTGAAATGCAAAATGAACGAACAGTAGAATACTTCCATTGTTGGTTGAATGGAAAAAATGACAATAAAATGCAACTTACACAACTTTTCGCACGAGTGAATATATATATATATATATATAAATTTGACATGGAGTGACTCATTCATGGCTTTTATATTATATAGTATGTTTTGGTATTAAAATCTTTTGATGTGGATGCATCTTTTATGAACGTACTTAATCTATTTTTTTTGTTTCAATGTGATTTGATCAGTATCCTGCTTCAGTCAAAGACTAATACTACACTCAGAAGCAGTATGATGAAGTCAGGAACGAGTAGAGCGAGTTTGTCTACATGTTTGTCGATGGTGCTTAGGCTCGCTTCATTGTGAGGAAGTTCTTTGTCTAGTTTCAATTCAGTACTATATATGTATGGTCTTGGTTGCAACACTACTGGTACTCAGGTGATGATGGTGAATGTCTGTTGGTATAGTTAGATCAGAACATGTCGTTTCATCGGGTAAATATGGTGAATGTTTGGTTGATGTGCAGTCCATTATCTAGACCTATGCATGTGTCTCGTAGACATTGTGGAAGTAAATATGGTGAATATTTGGCATTTTTGTACTACAATCCGCCGTTTATATATGAAAGTGTGGTTTATTACTATTATCAATGCTTATGATCTTGTGTTATTGAATTGGGATCTTGTGATTTGAGTTTGTTGGATTTTTAATGAGGTTGATTGATGTATTTGAGGTTGTGTCGCGATCTTATGAATTGAGGTTTTTTATTGGATGGATCATGTTTTTGTACAACAGGGATTCTATATTTACAAATTGAAAAGAAATATGCAATGTGGTTATTTACTTCGGATAAAAAACGAAGTCAGAGATATATAATTAGCGACACAAAATAGAATAAGCGAAGTAAAAAGGAGTGTAATGCTTCGGCTAAACAAATAAAAGTGAAGTAAATGTGGTATCTTTAACTTCGTTGCCTATTAACAAGCGAAGTCGATAACATTATTTCACTTCATCTGTATATATTTTACTGAAGTGAATAGAAAATATACACTTCAGCGATTATAAGATAAGTGAAGTGGAAGGACCTTTTTTACTTCGCAAACCCCCATATTCGGGTTCTAAAAACCGAGATAGACTTCGGTTATTACGATATTAGACTTCGCTTAATAAGCGAAGTTTAAAGTATACCTTTAACTACACGAACATAGACTTCGGTAATTATAACGTTTTTACTTCAGATATTATCCGAAGTCTTTGACGTTTATTCTTATAGTGCCATCTCATGAATTGAAGGTCAGGAAGATGAATATTAAGTGTTTTCAGGAAGATGAATAACAAAGGTCTCCAACATTACCAAAAATAATTTCGTTTTTTATAAACTCACGAATTTACATCTACATATTAAACTCCAAGGAATACAAACAATCGTGTAATGATGGAGTGAACACAAAAGGGTTCCTGGAACCATGCTCTCATAATTGATGAATATGAAGTGTTGCTGAAGTATTAATGCTTGAAGCACTATATAAACCATCCAAAGACGAAAAAATAACATAGCAAAAAACCACACTAGTTTTGCAGTTTGCCATATAAGCCTCCTGTTACGTTTTCTATTTATATGTAGATAAAAGGTTGTCACTATTTTTTAATCTTGGCCTACCTTTTCGAATATGGAGTTAAAGACTTGCTGTGGTATTCTTTAAAGATATTTGTGTGTGCTTCTGACATTAAAGGGTTTGATGTTTGTATGGAATTAAAGACTTGCTGTGGTATTCTTTCGAATATGGAGATCTGTGATTTGATGTTACTTTCTTTTCTTTGTTCGTTAAAAAATACAGAAACTAAACCGAATGATTTTGAGCAGAAACATTAAAGGGTTTGATGTTGTGTTTGATTATTTAGGGTAAGGGGTTACAACGACGGTAGTTTGTGTGTGAAGCTGTGTTCATGTTTGGTGGTTGATCTGCAAAACCAGAGAAAAAGATGGATGAGAGGCAGATGTTTTTAGGATAGTGATAAAAAATTAGATGTATATTTTGGAATGGATTGGATCCCATCTTACCCGATTTTTTTTACCCCATTGATTTTGGGTTTTAATCTGTTGGACTGGATCCAATCGTAGCAAAACAATCTCAAAACACAATGAATTGATGTCAATAATCAATCGGTTGGTGTTTGCTAAAAGAAATGAAACAAAATGGATTGAAATAAAATGATTGTTTTAAAGTGTATAACTCATGAAAAGCTAATGAATGAATATATGCATGTAACAATGGGAAGCTTATGTGAATACTGAGTCGGACCTCCAGCAGTTGGTAAATTTGACACATACATACATTCATCAATGCATACATAAACACGTATCACGTATGTATGCAGACACATAGGTACGATATTGGTATACATTGAATAAAGAAGCTGGAAAATATTATAGATACAACATGACTGGATGGGAATTTTGCTTTATAGGTAGCATTCTTCATTGGAAATTTACCTCATATTAATGACTTACATAATCAATATGCACACTTTCTCTCTATCTCATGATGATGCTACTAATTGTCTCCTATAATATAATGGAGACTCTTCATGTCCATTCCTTTTGTATTATTTACTTTTACTTTTTGCTTGGGGGGTGTTGTGCGGCGATTTATACGCCTCAACGGCGATCGGTATAAGGGCCGAGCGACCGAGTTCACGACCGATTGAGCGACGGCGAACTTGTTAAAACAAAGGTAACAGTCCACCTCCGAGTATCTAGCAATCGACTCCCAAGGCGATCGCCTTTTGGCACCTATCGATCGACTCTGGTGCCCGACCAAGGACAACCGTCCTGTGCCTCGAACAAGGCCATCGTCCGTCAAAGTCTACGAAGACTGGATCACGAAGCTAAGGACCCATGTGCAGATCCGCGAAAGGTGCCGCAAAATATGGATCGTTGACTTCAACCCATCAGCAGCTGTCAGTGACAAGGACGGCCTCACCTACCGACAGGCCCGCCGAAAGGTCCTAAGTAGGGCCTCCCAGGACAGCGACATGAACGCGTGTTGGCCTCTCATTGGTTCTCACTTCTGGCAGCCAGCAACTTCTGCAGATTTCAAGGAAACCCATGTGCTAAAGACGATCGCCCGCTTATTATAATACAGCAAAGGCGATCGCCTAGCAACTCCCAGTCCTATAAATAGAGAACCTCCCGCAACTGGAGAAAGGTTCCTCTTTTTTACGAGAAAGGTTCCTCTCCGGAAAATACGTTGGCAAATACGTTCACAAAAGTTCACAACTCTCTCCTCTCGGGCTTTCTCTCTTGAACCCATTTAGGATTTCTCTCTCAGCACCTCTTCACCAAAAGGCGGTCGGCAGAGGCAAGAACTCCCTACAGTTCAGGTTTGAAGAGATTCACAAGTCTTGGAGCTCATACATTCAGCTAATTCACACTTTGAGAGACCGTCGATTTCTCACAGTCGTCACAACACTCCATCGTTGTTACAAGAACTCACAGAGCATCATATCTGGTTCTTCCGGCAATCTTCACGCTCGATAGCTAAGCTAACTAGGGTCTTTACACTTATTGTAATTTACTCTAACATTAATATTTGTACTCCCAAATATTTGTATTAATAATATCTCGCGAGAGCATTCAAGCCCGGGACTAACTGTAATATCTGTAATTTTCCATTTTTAGCAGTTTCCATTTTTGGTGTATGTCTATTTTTATCGACTCGCTTGTAACCGTTTCGACATTTCGAATCTACTTTGTTCTTGGAGTTTTTCCATTTGGACGAGTTTTGATGATGTTTTCACGTAATTTCATTTTATGACATGTTTTGCCGTATGAACGTTCGATTCTCGTAAAACTCATTCGTTTTCGTTGTTTCTTGACTTGTACAAGTTTGTATGGTTGAGTTGGTCATGTTGAAACTTTCGGTTTGTAAATCCGACGTCGTTTCGTGATTTTCGGGCACTTGGGCCATTTTCGTAATTTCCTATAAGTTTAGGGAATTTCATATTCGTTGTCGTATTTCGGATTCCCGGGTAGTCGGATTGATGTTTTCTTGTTATGGTTAGACTCGTCATCGAATATTCTTCGTAGTCATATTTTTGGTTCGATAGCGGTCGGGTTTGGTCGTCGGAATCGTTTGAATGTTGCCCGATCTTCTTGTCCAAGAGGGTGTTACGGCCGTAACACCCGAGTTCTGGCCGTAAGTTGGCCATGTTACGGCTGTAAGTGTCCCCTATTACGGCCGTAACGACCATTGCTTTAAAGCAGTAGGCGGAGGTCCAAGACCTCATTTTCTATCCTTTCTTTCGTTTTTCTTCACGGGGCGACTCCAGAGGCGATTCCTTCAGTTTTGATCGAAGAATTTTTCGTGTTCCATCACCATAGAATTGTAGTAGCATATCACCATCAGCATAATCATCCTCCATCATCCAATCTGAGGTATTTTCTTCAGGAACCCTAACTTGTATAAATTGGGGGTTTTTCGGGGTTTTCGTGATTGATTCCGAATTGTTCATGTATGTTGCGAAACTTCTTACCGATTGTTGTTATTGGATGATTCCCAATCCAATTTCCTTGATTTTAATCCGTGAATTATCAATACGGGGAGATTTTGCGTAAACCCTCTCCCGTATCGATTGAACGCCTATTGTCGTGAATTGTAACCGGGGTTATAGGAGTATTCCTTTCGTTTATTGATGTCCATTGGGACTGAGTTATGTTAATTCTTCGTTAGGAACCGTCGTCTTCCACTCGGATCATCCGTAGTCGTTTTTCACTTCCGATTCTTCGAAGATGTCACAAAGGCAAGTACTTTACATTTGTTTACATGTTCTAGTATTTGAATTATGGCTGTATTGTGGTTGTTGTGGATGGATATGTGTATGTTCACCTAGGGACGGTCCGACGGGGCCTCTAGGGATACGTTGCCGTGAGTTTCGTATCGCGAACTGTGGTTAACCACCCAGGGATGTCCGACGGGGCTCTGCGGGGTACGGTGGCCGTGAGTCACGTACCAAGGTTAACTTTGAATTGTTTTGGTTGGAGAAAATGTGTTTTCTGCTTGTGCATCGTAAATATTCCGGAATATAAAATGTTCTCTAAAATGATTTTTGGCGCATATATTCATCTGATTAGAATGTAGTTCAAATGGATTGTACTTGCACTAGCAGTTGTCGCTAACCCCTTAAATGGGGGAAATACTTTTTGTATTTCAGGTATTGATCGTGGGGACAAGCGAGCACTCGAGCCGTATGAGGATGATGGGCAAGCATGATATTGTCCAGTAATTGATTTTCGGTGTTATGTCTATCGGTTATTATTGATGTCTGATTTTGGGATTTCTGTATTATAAAATTGGTTTAAGTACTCGAGTACTTCCTGTTTAAACTTGTTACTGTTGTGTCCCCGTTTTGGGAAATGGATTTGATGTCAGAATTTTATTTGTCGGTTATAGTCTTTTATTTAGCTTGTCGTTTCATTTATGATGGTTTGTCGTTGTCGAATGTCTTGTTTGGTACGTTAGCCTGGTGGATTCCACAGTGTGGGGTCCACGGCGCTGTAATATGCCCTGAATGTCTTGGGGGTGTTACAGAATATGGTATCAGAGCTTAGGTTATGGATACCTAGTTTGTCGGTTATTTGGGTCTAGTTAAGTGTCGTTTTTGGGATAGTATCGCTGCTATGCCATCATCTCCGTACGCCGGTGCTCGTAAGTTTTTCCTAACTTGACTCGTTTCACCGTTCTGTTCTATTCCTGTCTTAGTATCTTGTTGCATTTTTCGTTTGAATTGTACTTACCCGTTACTTCTTCAGAATTCCTGCTGGTAGAGGACGCGGACGCGGTAGGGGACGTGGCGGAGCCGGTGGAGCGGCCATGTCCGATCACTCAGGCACTGACTCGGCGATGCCCTCTTTGTCGAACAGTGTTCCCCCTAGTTCCGGAGGTCAGCAGGACCAGTCTGCTAGCTCCGGTAATGCACATGAGAATGTTGGAGTGGCCAACAGTTTGCAGCAAGTAGCGAACCAGATGACGCTACTGACTCAGGCCGTTCTAGTCGGCCAAGCTAATGCCAACCCGGTTCCGCCTACTGGATCCGGCAATGATAAGTTACTCCAGGACGTGATTCGTATGCGTCCTCCACAGTTTGATGGTGCTTCCGACCCTTCCGGTTGGGAGAATTTGCTATTCGAGATGGAGAAAGTATTTGAGGCTGCTAATTGTTCCGAGGAGAGGAAAGTACCCATTGCTCAGTACTTCCTCGCCAAGGAGGCAGCAACGTGGTGGCAAGCGGTGAAGCCGCGTGACCGGGCAGCTACGTGGGCAGAGTTTCGGGATTTGATGGAAGATGAATTCTGTCCATGGCCAATGAAAGAGGGGAGGATCCGAGCCTTCTTTGAGGCTAAGCCCCAAGATGTTCCTACTTCTCAAGCTATCAAAGACTACAATCAACAGCTGCATTACGTGAGAAACCAAGTCTGAGATGAGCTTGATAAGATCCGCCACTTTGATATGCGGATGAAACCGAGGGTGCGCCAGTACATGTCTGGTCTGGGGTGCACGACTTTGAAAGAGTATCATAATAAAGCGATGGCTTACGAGATGTCGTTTTCTGCGACGGAGATGGCAACCGAAGGAAAGAAGCAGAAGACCTCCGGTCAGTTTTCGGGAGGCAAGTCAGGAGGGTACCCGAAGGTTCAGTCTGGTTTGCGAGTCTTTGGGAGTCAGTCGCCATCAGTTGGGCGAGGAAACGGTTCTAGGTCTGCTCCTGCTGGTTCCGTCCGTGGTCCTACGTGCTTCAATTGTAGTCGCCCGGGCCATATAATGAGTGAGTGTGATAGGCCTCCGATTCAGTGTCTTGCTTGTGGTCGGATGGGTCATCGTGCTAAGTTTTGTACGGATGCGGCTCGAACTCCAGTTACTCAGATATCAGCCCCAGCTGCGGGAGAGCCGAGTGTGAATCAGGCATCGACAGTTCCCCAGCCGCAGCAGAGTTTTGGTAGAGGTCGAGGACGTGGGCAGCCTTCTAGAGGGGGAGCTTCTAGTGCGGGATCTGTTCCGCCCCGAGTGTATGAGATGAGACGAGCAGGAGATCCTGACGCGACGGTGGCTACAGGTACCGTCCACATCCTTGATCATCCTGTTTTCGTATTGTTCGATTCTGGTGCTACGCATTCTTTTATATCTATGGATTGTGTGCGTCGTCTGCATGTTGATTGCCTTGTTGCTTGTGAGCCTTTTGTTGTTAAACTTCCTAGTGGGGGTAGCATCGTGGGGGATCGTGAGGTTAGAGATTTTCCAGTGAGTATTGCGGGGAGGGTTTGGCCTTCCAATCTGATTGCGGTAGATATTAGAGATGAGGATTTGATTCTGGGTGAGGATTGGCTGGACCGTCATGGGGAGATCATGAATTATAGAACGAGGACTGTTTCGATGTTAGCCTCTGACGGTACCGAGCATTCTTTCGTGGGGCGTAAGCGGAGTGGCCAGAGACTCCTGATCAGCGCCTTGAAAGCGGTGAGACTTCTTCGAGGAGGTTGTACGGGCTATTGGTGTTACGCTTTGAGATCGGAAGAAGGGGGAGTCGATCTCTCGTCTATTCCGATAGTGTGTGAGTATCCTGATGTTTTTCCAGACGAGTTTCCGGGTTTGCCGCCGGACCGAGAAGTTGAGTTTATCGTCGATTTAGAGCCGGGTACAACACCTATCTCTAAGACGCCATACCGTATGGCGCCCGCTGAGATGCTGGAGCTGAAGAAACAGTTGAGAGAGTTTTTAGACATGGGGTATATTCGACCGAGCGCTTCACCTTGGGGCGCACCGGTCCTGTTTGTGAAGAAGAAGGACGGGTCACTTCGTTTGTGTATCGACTACCGAGAGTTGAACAAAGTGACCATCAAAAACAAGTATCCGCTCCCGAGGATTGATGACTTGTTTGATCAGTTGCAAGGGGCAACCGTGTTTTCGAAGATTGATTTGAGATCGGGGTATTATCAGCTCCGAGTGAAGGATACCGATATTCCGAAGACGACCTTTCGGACGAGATACGGTCACTACGAGTTTGTGGTTATGCCTTTTGGGCTAACCAACGCACCAGCCGTGTTCATGCAGCTCATGAACAAAGTCTTTATCGAGTACCTCGATAAATGTGTAGTCGTTTTTATCGATGACATTCTGATGTACTCGAGGAGCGAGGAGGAGCACGCCCGTCATTTGCATATCGTGTTAGACATTTTGAGAACTCAACATCTTTTTGCGAAGTTCTCAAAGTGTGAGTTTTGGTTGCGGGAGGTTATGTTTCTCGGTCATGTGATCTCGGCCGATGGTGTTCGTGTGGACCCACATAAGGTGGAGGCAGTGTTGGATTGGGCGCCGCCCAAGAACGTGAAGGAGGTCCGCAGTTTTCTGGGATTAGCCGGGTATTACCGTAGATTTTGTTGGAATATTTATTCCACACATTATTTAATTTATGTTTTGATGATTAAAGTTGCTAAACAACAAACAACATCGAGGCGAAGCAAAACAGCGAAGCAGACGAAGACGCAAAAAGTTGCAAACTGGACTGCATTAGCGCATGCTAAGGCATATATGTTAGCGCACGCTAACGAGGAGTAATCTGCATATCAGCCGAGTTTGAAGTTAGCTGAAGTGAAGTTAGCTGATGAGATAGCGCACGCTACACGTTATCATTAACGCACGCTATCGAGCCTTGTTACCGTTGTGAAGGAATTCAAACACAGAATGACGTATGCAATGAAGTCAGCATTAGCGCACGCTACAAAGTATGATTAGCGCACGCTAAGATGTTTTAATCAAGTCAATCCGAACGTTGGGAAAAGCAAGTCAAAGTCAGCATATCAAACGGATACTTTGACAATCCATGCAACGGATATATTGGATTAGCGCTGTAACACCCCCAATCCACTCAGGGATATTACACGCCGTAGACCCTCTCCTCGAAGATCTACCAGGCTGATAACAACATTTAACATCTCGACAATGCCTTCAAGGCTAAATGACTCAGTAGACCGATTTGGTCTTTCAATAAAATATACAACTCAATTACAACATATACCCACGCAGGGGTCAAAGTACAATAAACTCCCGTACAACGGGGAAAAGATATTGCAGCGGAAAAGAAAATACAACTAGACCAATACGACATCAACGGATCCTCGTGTGATTAGTATCGTTCATCTTTCATCATCCTTCGTGCCGACCCTGTGTTATGCTCCAAAACCTGAATGCAAAAATAGACATCCACCCCCCGAATACTCGGGGGTTAGCAAAACTCCACTGTTTTGCTAGTGCAAATACAAAGTGCAAATACGAGCCATACAATTCAAATTCCACGAATAACAATAACCAGGAATCCTCAAAGATCCAAACAAAACGAAAAGTACTTCTCGAGGCAAGGGTTTGAGAAAACATTTCAAAATCGAAATACCATAAACCAATGGAAATAATTTATAAGACGGTTTAGAATGCCATCGAGAGTTTTAATAGAAAACCATTTAGGATTATCAAATCCTACTTTTCAAAATCCACAAGACAAAAGGGGTCACCGCCCCAAAAGTTTACTTTCCGTAAAATCACCTTTACCAAACCGTTGGGATTTTAGCCCCAAATCCGTAAAATGACTTTTACAAAAATGTTGGGATTTTAGCCCCAATCCATAAAATGACTTTTACAAAACCATTGGGATTTTAGCCCCAAATCTTATTAACTCACAGTACACAAGAACGACCACAAGGTTCGTCTCCCAACATCAAAATCCACAAATAAAGGATTTAAAACAAACAACAAAATACTCTAGAGCCATCCTAGCCAAGTAGGCCAAACGAACAACTTACCTCTTACACACTTAGTCAATGCATGCAATCATGAAAACCGTTCAAAAGCACTCATTTCCGGAAATGCCAATGATCAAACCACATTTGTAAAATGCACCACAATTAACCGCGGACCCACAGCTTCGTGGATCCCTGCCGAGACCCCGTCGGATCTAACCCACAGTGGTTAAAAGCAAGCTCGCGGTTCCACAGCTTCGTGGAGCCCTACCGAGACCCCGTCGGATCTAACCTGCAGTGAGCATACACACACACACGTTACTCATGCAATACTGACATGCTAAGAATGTAAGTTCATTAAGAATACTCACTAGAGATGGCCATTAACTCGACACCATTATCAAACTCTTCAAAACACAATAACAAGATTAAATACGGAATATACGATTCCATAACTTTAAACAATAGGAGTATCATCATCAAATCCTTCAACGTTCAAAATAATCAAATCATAATCAATTCCCAAAACACACCGTTCACAAAACACACACGCATTTGAAAGAAAGCCTTTAACGAGGCCAAACCGAAATTTTTTGAAACTTCGTTTCAAACAACCAAACAAACATACTAATACGACCACCGATCATCATATCCACAAAATAAGAAAAGTATGGGCAAGGTACTTGCCTCGATACCACGAGCACTGAACCACGAACGGATACGGCTCAACCGGGAAGCTTCAGAACGCCCGATGCTAACGAAAAGAAAGACGACAATGAACAGAACGGAAGAATCAAGCACGACCGCGAGGAACCGACGAAAATGAACCTAACGATTCGAATAGCACAATCACAACCACTTCTAAACGATTATGGAAATGGAATACACCCGGAAACCCGCCTACGATTCATGTATATTTGTACCAAAATAACAACGAGGGCGGACCACAACCAAACCCTCTCGATTCCGTAAAAATCTACAAAATATCCATGAATCCGTAGGAAACTAAAGATCCTAACAATATTAATCGTATACATCAAGAATCCACCAACAAAACGGAACGAATCGGAAGAAAAACCCAAAACCCCCAAATTAATCGAAAATAGGGTTTTAGAATATTACCTTACGAGATTCAAGTACCAAGATCCGTAGAACACGCGTTAGATTGATTGCCCGAGCCTCACAATCGAAGAAAAATGGTGAAAATCAACCCCCCAATGGATATAGATGAAGAACCCTTCCCCTCTCTCTCACTCTCTCTCGCGCTGCAGGTGAAATGAGGAAGGAGACGGCCGATTTCGTCTAATAAAGACGAACTGCACAGTTGACCGCTTCGTGTGCCGCGGCACATCCGAAGTGTGCCGCGGCACAGGCCGAAAATTTACTCCCAGGTTTTGGCATTGTGCCGCGGCACGGCCCGCGTGTGCCGCGGCACATGGTACAGGCAGGTTTTGGTCGCAGATGTCACACGGGTGTGCCGCGGCACCGGACGGATGTGCCGCGGCATCGACCGGCCGTGCCGCGGCAGGATGGGTGTGCCGCGGCACATGCTGATTTGTCCGACCAACTGCGAAGGGATTTGTGTGCCGCGGCGCACACACCTTGTGCCGCTGCCCACACCCCTTTTGGGTCCCAAAATGATGAAAATGATCGGAAGAGAATAAAACGATAGGAATCAATATTTGGGAACCAACAACACGAAATGGATCCACGGCAACCCGAAACGGCGATTCCGCACAACAATAACGAGAATACAGTTCAACGGTTGTGGGAAGGACACCTTTGAAAGGTATACGAGAGTCACTACGATCGAGAAATACACCAAAAGAAAATTACCGAAATTGCGGATATTACATTCTACCCTCCTTAAAAGAAGTTTCGTCCGAAACTTAAAACAAGTAGGAGAAGCAATATCCCTTGAGGAAAACTCAACGAGATACACAAGAAATGCGTAACTTACGCCCATCGGCGAAACGTTACAAGCAACGCAAAGGAATAAACGGCGTGAAAACACGCTCCAGGGCGACCAACACAATGCCACCGGTAGAGACATAATAAAACCAACAAGTGACAAGCGTCATCAAATGGATAATACAATCAAGTCAATTATCCGAACAATCGCAAAACACAACGAACGAAAATCAATACGATTGACCAACCTAACGGTACATTGATCAAAACGCGAGCCAAACGCTGAACAAATACAGAATTCCACCGCCCAAGGATTGAAAGATCGAAAACGAGACTAATTTCCCGAACTTAAGGGAATTACGAAACAGTCTGAATGTTCAACAATCACGAAACGAGATTAACAAAAACCGAACAATCAAACGATCGAACCACAAAGATCGAGACAACAAAAATCGAACGATCTTGCTCGAATCACGAAGAACAATAAAAATTCAAACAACAACTCCAAGGTTCACATGAAAGGGAATAGAAATTGGAAAGTCACAACGGCAAATGAGTTATTCCGAAATGATGCCACACTCGTTCGATAAACAAAAATAAGGGGCAGGACAAGCTCAGAAATGTCAACGAACATAAATGAGTCGACAAGATAGAATATACAGAAGTTCAAAATCCGATCCCTTCGAATAAAAGGACTAGTAGAACCAAATGATGTTACTCCCGAACAAGGTTCACAAGGATCGAACCGAACTCGGAAAAAAGTCACATCGATAACCAGATCGGCCCACAACAAGATCACAGCTCGTTCGAACGATGAAACCGGAATACAGAACAAGTTCAGAAAGTATCAACGAACACGAGCGAGTCTATAGAATTGAGAGAGAGAAAATACAGAAGCCAAAAACAATACGGGTATTACCCCCGACCTCATCCACGAAATTCACAAAAACAGGAGCAAGGTAACAAGACATTAAACAACCGACACATAACGGAACGATCACCGATGCACACGGCCATACCACACCAAGCTCTAACAGCTCGCACATGCGCGACAACGCAGAAATCATCACGAGGCGACAACATTCAACACCAACATCCCACCTCTCACAGGGGGCTAGCACACAAATGTCTGGAAAGCGACTCAACGCTCACACCGCCAATTCGATCATACTCGGGAGTAAACATCATAATGACAACGCGAACATCATACATTCATACCCAGCCCTCAAACGGGAATGGATAGGTTTTAAAAACGAAAACCTCATTTTGAAAATAATTTGAAGAATACTGGTTGATCTTGAGTATCACCTTTCAAAAAGTACAAACGTGAAACATCGTTATCGAGACTTTGGAGAACCGTTTCGCATTTGATAAAAATGAGGACACTTTCTCTTAGTGAAAACTTTCAGAATATTCGACCCTCGAGTCTAAATAAAAGTGTTGAAAATATCTCAAAACATTTTGGTCCTCGAAGTAGAAAATCTTTGAAATATATTGTGGCACCTAGGATGTACCACAAGAAAATAAGTCATTTGAAAAGTATGTCTCGAAATTTATTTTTCTAAGATACTCAAGGTTTTCAAAAATTCAATAGGCCATAATGCCCAAAACTCACACATATCGATGTTCACTAAAACAACTCCTAGCACACGCATCAAAACGTTTAAAATCAAGACAATACATGTCTTTAAACGGGAATAAACGATAAAATACCACGTTCAGAACAAAACCACTGATAAAATACTCTTCCGCACTGGCTAGTGAACAAGTCGAACGCGTATAAGCATAAGGCTTCCACAATAGAACTTGTAAAACGTGCAAATTGATTCGAAAATCATCAAAAACGAACAAAAACAACAATAAAAAGACATCACAAGCGACGACACTCCTCGTATAAATCAAATACGAGAGTCGACTAAATACATATCGTGAAATCAAAATCCACATAAGGATTCCATCACTTAACAAATAATCATAAAAAATAGCTCGCGTCACACGAGGCACAACACAAAGAAGGGAGACTTACTTCCACCGGTCGCACGAAGATGATGATCGCCCCACGATACTAATCACGACCAACAAACTCAAACGACGCGTCGCAACACGACTCAGTCAGACTAAATCCGACGAGACAGAACTCAATAGACACCACTGACCCGACAGCCTAGGTTTCCACAACCTAAGCTCCGATACCATTTATGTAACACCCCCAATCCACTCAGGGATATTACACGCCGTAGACCCTCTCCTCGAAGATCTACCAGGCTGATAACAACATTTAACATCTCGACAATGCCTTCAAGGCTAAATGACTCAGTAGACCGATTTGGTCTTTCAATAAAATATACAACTCAATTACAACATATACCCACGCAGGGGTCAAAGTACAATAAACTCCCATACAACGGGGAAAAGATATTGCAGCGGAAAAGAAAATACAACTAGACCAATACGACATCAACGGATCCTCGTGTGATTAGTATCGTTCATCTTTCATCATCCTTCGTGCCGACCCTGTGTTATGCTCCAAAACCTGAATGCAAAAATAGACATCCACCCCCCGAATACTCGGGGGTTAGCAAAACTCCACTGTTTTGCTAGTGCAAATACAAAGTGCAAATACGAGCCATACAATTCACATTCCACGAATAACAATAACCAGGAATCCTCAAAGATCCAAACAAAACGAAAAGTACTTCTCGAGGCAAGGGTTTGAGAAAACATTTCAAAATCGAAATACCATAAACCAATGGAAATAATTTATAAGACGGTTTAGAATGCCATCGAGAGTTTTAATAGAAAACCATTTGGGATTATCAAATCCTACTTTTCAAAATCCACAAGACAAAAGGGGTCACCGCCCCAAAAGTTTACTTTCCGTAAAATCACCTTTACCAAACCGTTGGGATTTTAGTCCCAATCCGTAAAATGACTTTTACAAAAATGTTGGGATTTTAGCCCCAATCCATAAAATGACTTTTACAAAACCATTGGGATTTTAGCCCCAAATCTTATTAACTCACAGTACACAAGAACGACCACAAGGTTCGTCTCCCAACATCAAAATCCACAAATAAAGGATTTAAAACAAACAACAAAATACTCTAGAGCCATCCTAGCCAAGTAGGCCAAACGAACAACTTACCTCTTACACACTTAGTCAATGCATGCAATCATGAAAACCGTTCAAAAGCACTCATTTCGGGAAATGCTAATGATCAAACCACATTTGTAAAATGCACCACAATTAACCGCGGACCCACAGCTTCGTGGATCCCTGCCGAGACCCCGTCGGATCTAACCCACAGTGGTTAAAAGCAAGCTCGCGGTTCCACAGCTTCGTGGAGCCCTACCGAGACCCCGTCGGATCTAACCCGCAGTGAGCATACATACACACACGTTACTCATGCAATACTAACATGCTAAGAATGTAAGTTCATTAAGAATACTCACTAGAGATGGCCATTAACTCGACACCATTATCAAACTCTTCAAAACACAATAACAAGATTAAATACGGAATATATGATTCCATAACTTTAAACAATAGGAGTATCATCATCAAATCCTTCAACGTTCAAAATAATCAAATCATAATCAATTCCCAAAACACACCGTTCACAAAACACACACGCATTTGAAAGAAAGCCTTTAACGAGGCCAAACCGAAATCTTTTGAAACTTCGTTTCAAACAACCAAACAAACATACTAATACGACCACCGATCATCATATCCACAAAATAAGAAAAGTATGGGCAAGGTACTTGCCTCGATACCACGAGCACTGAACCACGAACGGATACGGCTCAACCGGGAAGCTTCGGAACGCCCGATGCTAACGAAAAGGAAGACGACAATGAACGGAACGAAAGAATCAAGCACGACCGCGAGGAACCGACGAAAATGAACCTAACGATTCGAATAGCACAATCACAACCACTTCTAAACGAATATGGAAATGGAATACACCCGGAAACCCGCCTACGATTCATGTATATTTGTACCAAAATAACAACGAGGGCGGACCACAACCAAACCCTCTCGATTCCGTAAAAATCTACAAAATATCCATGAATCCGTAGGAAACTAAAGATACTAACATTATTAATCGTATACATCAAGAATCCACCAACAAAACGGAACGAATCGGAAGAAAAACCCAAAACCCCCAAATTAATCGAAAATAGGGTTTTAGAATATTACCTTACGAGATTCAAGTACCAAGATCCGTAGAACACGCGTTAGATTGATTGCCCGAGCCTCACAACCAAAGAAAAATGGTGAAAATAAACCCCCCAATGGATATAGATGAAGAACCCTTCCCCTCTCTCTCACTCTCTCTCGCGCTGCAGGTGAAATGAGGAAGGAGACGGCCGATTTCGTCTAATAAAGATGAACTGCACAGTTGACCGCTTCGTGTGCCGCGGCACATCCGAAGTGTGCCGCGGCACAGGCCGAAAATTTACTCCCAGGTTTTGGCATTGTGCCGCGGCACAGCCCGCGTGTGCCGCGGCACAGCCCGCGTGTGCCGCGGCACACGGTACAGGCAGGTTTTGGTCGCAGATGTCACACGGGTGTGCCGCGGCACCGGACGGATGTGCCGCGGCACTAACTCGGCACTGTGCCGCGGCACACAGTACAGTTTGTCCGACCAACTACTGAAGGGATTTGTGTGCCGCGGCGCACACACCTTGTGCCGCGGCCCACACCCCCTTTTGGGTCCCAAAATGATGAAAATGATCCGGAAAGAGAATAAAACGATAGGAATCAATATTTGGGAACCAACAACACGAAATGGATCCACGGCAACCCCGAAACGGCAGTTCCGCACAACAATAACGAGAATACAGTTCAACAGTTGACAGGAAGGACACACTGAAAGGTATACGAGAGTCACTACGATCGAGAAATACACCAAAAAAGAAAATTACCGAAATTCGAAATTGCGGATATTACAAGCGCACGCTAGAATGTGTTATTAAAGAACGCTAATACAAGATGGTTACGTACGTAAGGCATAAGGCATAACGTACACTAAAGAAGAAACGAAGCTACTGGACTGAAACTGGGAACAGTCTAGCGCACGCTACAGGCACGCTAAGATATTAGCGCACGCTACCAAAGGAAGGCTAGCACACGCTAGCAAGTCAAAACAGCCAGCAACGGCTAGTTTATGGGAAATGCCTATAAATACCATCCCTATGGTATTGTTTGAGTACAACAACTTCAAGCAAACGAGATATTCATCAGAGAATCATATACTTACATTGTTGTTGTAATAATTGAGCTTATATTGTTAGTTTGAGTGTTTATACATTCAACATTATACACGAGCGAGAAAAAGAAAAGATACGATTTGATTCGGTGTTATTAGGATCAAGGATCCGGCATTGTTAGAATCACAATCGCTATCTTAAGTGAGGTTTATCTAGTACCGATAGAAAGCTAGAGTGGTTGATTCCTTATCCAATAGAAAAGGAAAAACGGTTTTACTCGGACCGATAGAAGATGAGCTTGTAACGGTAATCCCTCGACCGATAGAAGAGAGGCGTAGAGGTTTTGATCTTAAGCCTAAAGAAAAAGATACATCGAGAGAGGACGTAGGCTTCGTTAATAGCCGAACCTCTATAAATCCTTGTGTGATTTATTTTCCGCAATTTATTTACGCTTCCGCACAAAACGGCGCAAATATCCGATTTTATACCAGCAATTGGTATCAGAGCGGTACTCCAATACGCGGCTCAACATCCGAGGAGAAGATCCAAAATGGCGTTTCAAATGGGTCCCGTCGAAGGCCTTGCTCTCAACAGACCACCATTTTTTGATGGCTCAAACTTCATGATGTGGAAGAAGAAGATGTATATATTCATCCGAGCATATGACATCGAACTTTGGAAGGTGATTTGTCTTGGTCCAAAAATTCCAATGAATTCCAACGGTACGCTTAAAATTTTTGAAGAATATGACGACTCCGATTGGAAAAATGACCATTTCAATTGTAAGGCAACTCAACTTCTTTATTGTGCCTTAAATCCGGAAGAACACAACCGGATATCATCGTGTGATAGTGCCAAAGAAATCTGAAAAATGCTTGAGGTAACACACGAAGGTACGTCTCAAGTCAAGGAGACGAAGATAAACATGCTCCTTCACGATTATGAATTATTCCAAATGAAGGACGACGAATCCATCTCGATTATGCTTGACTGATTTTCGGTTATCACCAATGGATTAGCATGTTTCGGAAAACCACTTTCGAGTAGTGAGAAAGTAAAGAAAATTCTCCGATCACTACCTCGAGAATGGGACGGTACGGTTACGGCAATAATGGAATCCAAAGATTTAAATACTCTCGATTTTAGTGCTCTCGTTGGTTCTCTTATCAACTACGAGATTGTCCTAAAATCTCGGAATGCCAAACCAAAACCGAATGAGAGGTCGATAGCCTTCAAGGCTAAAATGTCGAAAAAGAAAGAAGAAACCCCGCTGGACGATAGCGACGAAGAAATGGCATATTATGCCAAAATTATTAATAAGTTCCAACACTTATTAAACCGGAGGAAGAAGGACATTCAAGCGGGCGAACCTAAGAAATTCGACAACACTTGTCGATTATGTGGCAAACCAGGCCACTTTGCTAAGAACTGTCGAGTAAAGCAAAAGGAGGTTCTAATCGCAACATGGAGCGACGAAGATCCCGATGAAGATTTTCTTGAACAAAATAATCTCGCGCTCATGGCCCGGAGTTCATTCGACGATAGCGGCGTCGAAAGCCAAGTAAGTAATTCTTACGACGAACTTTTTGAAGCATTCAAGTTATTACATACGGACTATCAAAATGCTTTAAATGAAATTAAATCCCTCAAGTCTAAATATAAAAATTTGGAAATTGAAAATTCCAAAATACTTGAAAAAGGGAAATTTGTTGAAATCGATCACGAAATGCATTGAAAACGAGAATATTTTAAAGAATGATCTTTTAAAAGTTCAAGATGAACTAAAAATTTTGACAAAGAAATTCTCGTGTGGCAACGATAAATTTGAACAAATGTTATGTGTTCAAAAATATACTCTAAATAAAGAGGGGTTAGGATTTAAACCACGTTCGAAAAGAATCCGTCAATTTCAAAATACCCCGATGTGAGAAATGTTTGAAAATTGGGCATCACATTTCAAATTGCAAAAGCCCAAGACGGACGATAAAAATTAAAAAGATTTGGGTTTTTAAAGGAACAATTACTCCAAACACCGTCTACGTTTCAAAAGAAAAACCAACTATAGGTTGGATCCCCAAAAATAAATTTTAACAATTGATATTTTAAAAAGGGGGAGATAATACTTTCAGGGGGAGTACTTTTGTTTATTAATGCATATTCATTTGTATCATGCATATTTATATTTCGCTATACTCTATATTTTTCTTACTTTTTGATGAAGACAAAAAAAGGGGGAGAAAAACATGAATTGAGATAAAAAGGAGAAGGAGATGAATTAAAATAAAAATGAGAAAAATCGAAGAAGTCGAAAATAAAAAGAGAGCATACAAAAAGGGGGAGTTAAAACGAAGGAGTTGAAAAATTGAAAAATGAAGAAGTCGAAAAAGAAGAAAAAGAAAAGGATTGGAGAAACTAACAAAACGATCAAAGCCGAAAACTTTGATTCGTAGAAATATACTTATATTATTTTTACAGATTTTCTCCAATTCAAGAGTTGTTTTGTAATCATCAAAAAGAGGGAGATTGTTGGAATATTTATTCCACACATTATTTAATTTATGTTTTGATGATTAAAGTTGCTAAACAACAAAACAACATCGAGGCGAAGCAAAGCAATAAGGCATTTAAGACGCAAAAAGTTGCAAACTGGACTGCATTAGCGCACGCTAAGGCATATATGTTAGCGCACGCTAACGAGGAGTAATCTGCATATCAGCCGAGTTCGAAGTTAGCTGAAGTGAAGTTAGCTGATGAGATAGCGCACGCTACACGTTATCATTAACGCACGCTATCGAGCCTTGTTACCGTTGTGAAGGAATTCAAACACAGAATGACGTATGCAATGAAGTCAGCATTAGCGCACGCTACAAAGTATGATTAGCGCACGCTAAGATGTTTGAATCAAGTCAATCCGAACGTTGGGAAAAGCAAGTCAAAGTCAGCATATCAAACGGATACTTTGACAATCCATGCAACAGATATATTGGATTAGCGCACGCTAGAATGTGTTATTAACGCACGCTAATACAAGATGGTTACGTACGTAAGGCATAAGGCATAACGTACACTAAAGAAGAAACGGTTACCGGATCAAATCGGGAAATGCAGCGACGCCATGAGCACGCTAAGATATTAGCACAGGCTACCAAAGGAAGGCTAGCGCACGCTAGCAAGTCAAAACAGCCAGCAACGGCTAGTTTATGGGAAATGCCTATAAATACCATCCCTATGGTATTGTTTGAGTACAACAACTTCAAGCAAACGAGATATTCATCTGAGAATCATATACTTACATTGTTGTTGTAATAATTGAGCTTATATTGTTAGTTTGAGTGTTTATACATTCAACATTATACACGAGCGAGAAAAAGAAAAGATACGATTTGATTCGGTGTTATTAGGATCAAGGATCCGGCATTGTTAGAATCATAATCGCTATCTTAAGTGAGGTTTATCTAGTACCGATAGAAAGCTAGAGTGGTTGATTCCTTATCCAATAGAAAAGGAAAAATGGTTTTACTCGGACCGATAGAAGACGAGCTTGTAACGGTAATCCCTCGACCGATAGAAGAGAGGCGTAGAGGTTTTGATCTTAAGCCTAAAGAAAAAGATACATCGAGAGAGGACGTAGGCTTCGTTAATAGCCGAACCTCTATAAATCCTTGTGTGATTTATTTTCCATAATTTATTTACGCTTCCGCACAAAACGGCGCAAATATCCGATTTTATACCAACAGATTCGTCGAGGGGTTCTCTAAGCTCGCTCGACCACTGACTCAGTTGTTACAGAAGTCAGAGAAGTTTGTGTGGACCGATGAGAGGCAGAATAGTTTTGAGGAGTTGAAGAAGCGGTTGACGACCGTTCTTGTTTTGGCTTTACCGAGTGGTAATGAGGGTTTCTCGGTTTTCAGTGATGCTTCGGGCCAAGGGATCGGATGTGTACTTATGCAGCACGGAAGGACGATTGCCTATGCTTCCCGTCAGTTGAAACCGTACGAGTTGAATTACCCTACGCACGATCTTGAGTTGGCCGCAGTTGTATTTGCGTTGAAGATTTGGCGTCATTACTTGTATGGCTCGTCGTGTCAGATTTTCACCGATCACAAGAGCCTGAAGTACATTAGATGGCCGATTTGTATCGCATTTTTGGCAGGCGGTGCATAAGGCATTGGGGACACAGTTACGTTTGAGCACTTCGTTCCATCCCCAGACCGATGGGCAGTCCGAACGTACCATTCAGACGTTCGAGGATTTGTTGCGCGCGTGCGCGTTAGATTGGAGTAGTGACTGGGAGGAGCATTTGGCCTTAATTGAGTTTACTTATAATAATAGTTGGCACGCGTCGATTAAGATGGCACCGTATGAGGCACTTTATGGACGACGTTGCCGATCGCCGATATGTTGGGATGAGCCGTCCGATCTAGTTGGTACCGAGCCAGACCTTGTGTTAGAGACGAGGGAGAAAGTTGAATTGATTAGAAAGAGAATGTTGGCTGCTCAGAGTCGACAAAAGTCTTATGCGGATGTTAGGCGTCGACCCTTGGAGTTTGAGGTGGGAGATCATGTTCTGTTGAGAGTGTCTCCGACGAAGGGAGTTTTCCGTTTTGGGAAGAAAGGGAAACTCAGCCCGAGATATATTGGACCTTTCGGGATATTGGAGAGAGTGGGCGAGTTAGCGTACTGGTTGGCCTTGCCTCCGTCGTTGAGTCATGTTCATAGCGTATTTCACGTCTCCCAGCTGAGGAAGTATGTTCCGGACCCGTCCCACATTATTGATTTTGGAGACGTGGAGATCGAGAAGGATGTTACGTTTGAGGAGAGGCCCGTTAAGATTTTGAAGCGTCGAGACAAACAGTTAAGGCACAAAACCATTCCTTTGGTTAAGGTGCAATGGTCGAGGCACGGAGTAGAAGAAGCGACGTGGGAGTTAGAGGAGGATATGCGTTCGAGGCATCCCGAACTTTTTATTCCTTAAGTTTCGGGACGAAACTTTATTTTAGAGGGGAGAATGTAATATCCGTAATTTTCCATTTTTAGCAGTTTCCATTTTTGGTGTATGTCTATTTTTATCGACTCGCTTATAACCGTTTCGACATTTCGAATCTACTTTGTTCTTGGAGTTTTTCCATTTGGACGAGTTTTGATGATGTTTTCACGTAATTTCATTTTATGACATGTTTTGCCATATGAACGTTCGATTCTCGTAAAACTCATTCGTTTTCGTTGTTTCTTGATTTGTACAAGTTCGTATGGTTGAGTTGGTCATGTTGAAACTTTCGGTTTGTAAATCCGACGTCGTTTCGTGATTTTCGGGCACTTGGGCCATTTTCGTAATTTCCTATAAGTTTAGGGAATTTCATATTCGTTGTCGTATTTTGGATTCCTGGGTAGTCGGATTGATGTTTTCTTGTGATGGTTAGACTCGTCATCGAATATTCTTCGTAGTCGTATTTTTGGTTCGATAGCGGTCAGGTTTCGGTCGTCGGAATCGTTTGGACCCGGTTGCCGATCTTCTGTCGATGGGGTGTTACGGCCGTAACACCCAGAAGTCTGGCCGTAAGTTGGCCATGTTACGGCTGTAAGTGTCCCTATTCTGGCCGTAACAGCCCATGCTTTAAAGCAAGGCGCAGAGGTCCAAGACCTCATTTTCTATCCTTTCTTTCGTTTTTCTTCACGGGGCGACTCCAGAGGCGATTCCTTCAGTTTTGATCGAAGAATTTTTCGTGTTCCATCTCCATAGAATCGTAGTAGCATATCACCATCAGCATAATCATCCTCCATCATCCGAATCTGAGGTATTTTCTTCAGGAACCCTAACTTGTATAAATTGGGGTTTTTTCGGGTTTTTCGTGATTGATTCCGAATTGTTCATGTATGTTGCGAAACTTCTTACCGATTGTTGTTATTGGATGATTCCCAATCCAATTTCCTTGATTTTAATCCGTGAATTATCAATACGGGGAGATTTTGCGTAAACCCTCGCCCGTATCGATTGAACGCCTATTGTCGTGAATTGTAACGGGGGTTATGGGAGTATTCCTTTCGTTTATTGATGTCCGTTGGGACTGAGTTATGTTAATTCTTCGTTAGGAACCGTCGTCTTCCACTCGAATCATCCGTAGTCGTTTTTCACTTCCGATTCTTCGAAGATGTCTGATAAGTGGTAATTTTACCACATTTTTCTAGGATTTTATACTAGGTTTTTATCTCGTTTCGTGATTAATGTGCTCGTATTTGGCTTATTTATGATTAGTCGAGCCGTATTACGCGTTTGGGTTGGTTTTAGTGTGTTTGCAGGTTTTTAGAGCCAAAAGGACCCAAAACGAGACAAAGGACCGAGAGTCGAGTCAAACAGACGGAAGAAACGGATTTTTGCAAAAGTCAGACCACCTATCGGGCCAGCCTATCGGCCGATAGGTGCGTCCGACAGGTGTTCCGAGCCCTATCAAGTGAAGTCGACCGACAGACCACCTATCGGGCCAGCTAATCGGCCGATAGGTGCGTCCGATAGTCTGCTCCGCGGGTTCTCGTGTTTTGACGGATTGTGACTCTTTTGGATAGATTTTGTTTCCTAGATTAGTTCCAATCGGGAATTTAACTCCCATAGGCTATATAGACCTCCTTCTAGACCTAGTTTATCATCTTTTATCATCCTTTATCATCTTTAGCACACTTTTACATTTTTTTGGGGCAAGATTAATTCCTTGGAGACTAGAACTTTTTGCAAGGCAGCAATTATTATTGTTTTTCTACTTTTTCGGAGATTGAAGACTCAGAGTTCATCCGGAAGGGTTGTAATCTCTCTTCTCATATTAATAATATGCATTCTCCATCTATTTCTTGTTTAATTTCAATTATGTCTGGCTAAATCCATTGATTGATTCTAGGGTTAGTAATTTTAATTGATGTTCACATGATGTCCCTTTGATTACCTTTTTACCTTTCATCCTAGGCTTGTGATCAAGATGTGTTAAATCTCATGCTAGATTAAAGGGCCCTTAATCGATGCATGTTAGCTAATTAATTTTGCCCGGAAGGATTAATTAATTAGTGGAAATACTTGATGCACAATATGATTTGATCTTAAGACCTGAGTGGAGTAAGATAAATCATAGAAATAAGTTGACGCTTTTTAAGTGATTTAAATTCTTTGAGCCTTGCGTGAAAAGGGTTTAAATTAACTATCTTTCTAGGTTGCCTTGATCGGAATTCTAGATCGGCTGAGTGATTATTTCTAGGATTGAATTAAAATTTGGGGAAAAGGAATCAAGTGAATGGATTGTGTGAACTCAATTAGACGATACTACCCTAGGATCAATTAGCTTTCAACTTGTGATTTTATCTTGTTAATTTGTTTTATTTGCTTGATTTAGATAATTCACTTTATTTTGCTCTCTTTGCATAATACTTGGAATTCTTATCTTATTGTTCTAGATTTTTTTATTTTTAGGATTAATTGTTATTTAATTTTTATTTTTCGATTTTGAAGTTAGATAATTAGAAACAAACCAAATTTTCGGATTCCTAAATAGCAGTCAAATTTTGAGTAGAGTTACTTCCTTTATTTTCGACATATCAATTCCCTTGGGTTCGACACCTTGGAAATACTTCGAGGTTTTACAAATTTTAAAATTGATCGGATTTGAAAACCATACTACGCGAATTTATTGATCAATTTTGGCGCCGTTCTTGGGAATTGATAGAAAACTTAAAGGTATAATTCGAAAAAGAAGAGATTGTTACTTTAGGTTGTATAATATTATTATTAATATTCGATCTCGTTTCCTCACATCTTGTTTTCTCTTCCTTGTAGGCGGTGCATGATCACAAGATCCCAAGGAAAGGACTTATTTCCTTTGGATCCGAAATCGAGAAGTCTTTGAGGAGGAAGAAGCAAGAAGCGAGAACCGAGACTATTTCTATACCTATCGTTGATACCATGGCGGCATTGTTGACCCACCACGAGAACTCGCTCGTCGAGAAGATCCCTTTGAATGCCCGTTTTCGACCGAAGCTGGACGATTATCAAGAAGGAGGTTGGGGGAAGATTGATGCCAACAACTTCGAGCTTAAGCCGTCCCTCATCGCTACGGTGAAGTCTCAAACATACGGAGGAGGTGTTAATGAAGATCCAAACGCTCATCTTGAGTCGTTTTTGGACATATGTGCCACCATCAAGCAAAACGGAGTGCCTCGGATGTCATTAAGCTCACTATTAGGTTCTCCTTAGAAGACGATGCGCTAGATTGGTACAAGAGCCTAGATCGGAAGGAAATTGGTACTTGGAGAGAGATGACTCGGTTGTTCTTAGCAGATTCTATCCTCCCGAAGGTGCAAAAACAAATCAATGATATCTTGCAATTCGAGCAATATGAGGATGAACACTTATACGAGGCATGGATCCGATTTAAGAAGCTACTTCGCAAATGCCTGACATGGAATTGACAAGGAGGAAATCTACATTCGGTTTTATCGAGGTTTGTGAGGAAGGCTAGAAGAGAGTTGGACTATTCCTCGAAAGGGGATTTCTTGCTAACGATTATGAAGAGGCCAAGAATCTCATCGAGCCAGTGATCAACAATGATTACGAGGAGGTGACCGATAGGAAGATGACGAGAAGAAAGGTCCCATCCGGTGACGAGGACGCCTACGGTGATTTGAAGGCGAAATTTGAAAGACAACAAAAGAGCTTGAGATGCTAAGAAAGAAGACTTTGGGAGTCAATGCGGTTTTGAAGAGCTAAACGAGCCTATTGCAATTGAGGAGGATGTAAATTATGTGCAAGGAGGAAACTTAGGCACGGGGAAGTGGGGGAACTATTATCCGAACAATCGAAACCACCCTAATTTCTCCTATGCCAACCCGAACAATGCTCTTGACCACCAACGGGATTTAACGTGAAAAGCGGGGTTATTCAAGAGCCGATTGCTAAGACAGATGGAAGAGATGTTGGAGCAGTTAGGCGAGTCAAAAAGATTTTATTTATAAAGCGAGACAAGAGGTTCGGGGCTCTCGAGCATAGTGTGACATCTATTGGAAACTCGGTGATAGCCTTGACAAAGCGATTTCGATGGTGGAGACCCAAATGGGTCAAATGGCGAACGCATGGCCGGAATTCATAAGCCGAGCCATTTTCCGAGCGATGCGAGACCAACCCGAAGACGCATCAATGCAACGCAATCGAGCTTCGGAGTGGGACAAGGTACGGTAATCATGGGGCTGAAGTTGAGGAATCGGAAACGAGGATGTACTAGAAACGGAGCCAAGCGAGAAGGAAGATGAAACGCGGCGGGCATATCGGCCAAGACTATCGGCCGATAGGCCACCCGATACCTCTGAGAATTCCAGCAATTGAGCCTATCGGCCCCCTATCGGTCGAAAGGCTCCTTTAGGTTCGAATGTGAAGGATTTTGAGGTAAAAGCTCCATTTCCACAGCGATTGGCCAAGTCGAGATATGATGAAAAGCTTCAACGGTTTATCGACATGTTTCAAAAGGTGAATATCAACATTCCACTTCTAGACGCTTTGAGAGACATGCCGGGGTACGTTAAATTCTTGAAAGACGCTGTGGCAAGCAAGAGGAAGTTGGCGAAGTTTGAAACAATAAATTTGACAGAGGAGTGTAGCGCTATCATTCAAAACAAGCTCCCGCTCAAGCAGAAGGATCCGGGACGTTTAACTTGGACATGCATGATTGGCGACCAAACGTTCCGTAATGTGTTGTGTGATCTCGGGGCAAGCATCAATCTTATGCCTCTATCCATCTTTAAGAAGTTGAAGATTGGGGAGATGAAGCCGACTACCATTTCTCTACTCATGGCGGACCGGTCGATCTCTTATCCGAGGGGAGTTGTGGAGGATGTGTTCGTTAGAGTCCAACACTTAGTCTTCCCGGCCGATTTCGTAGTTCTGATATGCCCAGGGGCGAGAATCAACCATTGATCTTTGGGAGACCGTTTCTAGCGACGGAGAGCACTTATCTACGTCGAGGGTGATCTTACCTTAGGGTTAATGATAAAAATCTGAAAATTTCCATCTATGACGCGATGAAGAAGCCCGAGGATGCGCCCGAGGAATGTTATGAAATTGAGTCTATTATGCCGCCCCCGACCGACTTGTTGGAGCATTGCATTTCACAATCCATTTATTCACATTCCGATGTTGAAGAAATTTACGAGGATTTGCCAAAGTATGTTCGAATGTTGGAGGCGAGCGAGTTTCGATCTAATGAGAGGGACGTATGCTATCTTGATGTCAACAAACCCGTTCAAGGGGGAGTTGTCGCTGAAGACCCGGAATGAATGAGGTATCGTCTAGCTAAAGACGTTAAACGTAGCACTTGTTGGGAGGTAACCCAACGTATGTATACTAGTTCGTTTTATTCGTTTGTTTTCGATTGTTCGTTTGCGTGATTTTTGTAGTTTCTAGTTTCGTAGTAGCTTTGTTAGTTTTGTTAAGTTCTAATCCATGCACGCCGAATTTTGGATACTTTCAGGTCTTTAATAGCCATATCCAAGCGAAAACGGGACCAAGTATGCGAAATAGAAATAGTTGAAAAAAATTTTTAAACGAACAACCTATCGGGCGAGCCTATCGGCCGATAGGCCCGGCCGATAGGCTGAGGAAAATTGAAAAAATTAAATGTTACAAGCAGTGGTCGATAGGCAGACCCTATCGACCGATATCCCGCCCGATAGTAAGGTACGTAAGTTTCTGTAGTGCCTATCGGCCCAGCCTATCGGCCGATAGGCCAGGCCGATAGGACATACACGGTCGATATCCGCTTGACCGGTTGATTAATAACCCCTTTTAAACACCTTAACCACCCGTTTTTCTCACACACACACACCTATCGGCCGATAAGAACACAAGGGGCGATTTTCTCTACTGTTCGTCCTTAAAAATTTGATCAAGGTACTTAATTTCGACACTTAATCCTCTTGTTTTTCAATTCTATACATGTTTTGAAGCACTTTGACGGATTCTTTTTGGAGTTTTGATGAATTTCGAATTGGGGATCCACTTTTTGGGGGCTTTTGTTAGACTTTGATGTTCTGTGAATTTTATGCCCGATTGTTGATAGAATCTTGATGGAAACATGTTATCTATGCTTGATTGTTCATGGGTACCTCGAATTGGGGGATTAATTGATGAAATTGAACGAATTTTAAAAAAAAAACCAAATTGGAAGAACCCTAATTTCGAATTTGTTGAAATTGGGTAAATTTGTTAAATTGAATTGTTAATTGGGATTGATATGAGTTGAATTGTTGATGATGATTCGAATTTTGAATGAATTATATTGGGTTGGAGAGAATTTGTCCTAATATGATCGTAGTGTGTAGTTTTGTTATTGTGGGTTGTGATTTTGATCCTTTGAATATGAAATGGGGGAGTCGAAGTTTGGGGGAGGTTGTGTGATTTGTTGATCGTAGTATATGGCTGTCGGGTCTATGATTTTGATGTTTATTGGACATTATAGGGCTCTTAGTTGATATTGTGGGATTATTGGATTATGTCGACACTCGTTGAATGTTTGCATTATGAGTTGCTTATTGGTCACCGTGGAGTTTCTGTCCACGCTTGAGGTTTTTAGGGAGCACGGGACTCCGGCATCTATTCGCTTCAACCTCGACGACACAGAAAGGGAGCTCTCGGCCGACAAACCCGCCATTTCCGCCACAGTGATCAGGTACTCCGTTAACAAAGCCACTCCTTTCTCTTTTCAAACTTATTCCTCCTTTGGGATGCGAAATATGTTTGGGGGGGGGGGGGGGGGAAGTGCGGATTTGTTAATTTCGGCACGTGTGAGTACCTTGTATGCCTTGTATCACTATTTGCTTGTGTTGGTGCCCGTTGTTTTTATTTGTGCTTCTCATATTGGTGTTGCAGGGATTTGGCTTTTGTTGCTTAGTTTTTAGATTTTTACGTTCATTTTCGTTTGGTTTATTTGCTAGTTTCTATTTTTTAGGTCGTAATAGTTTTTTTGCTTTCGTGTTTGCTTTTATTTGCTTTTCGTTGTTTGCTTTGATGCCTTGCTTGGGTAAATAGTTTTTTTTTTTTTTTTTTTTTTTTAGATTTTGGTCTACTTTGCGTAAATTTTTTTTAGACAGCCTTGCTTGTCTTAGTTTTTCTTTATTCGTGAATTTTTCGTGCTTCTATTTGTGTGATACCGATGTTACGACACTATTTTTCTCTCTGAAGAAACGGTCGAGTTTTAGTCGAGTTGTAGTCAGTTATTTCTGTTTTGCATAGTATTCATTTAGGTCCAAAATTTTTCGTGATTGTAGAGGTCTTGGCAGATAAGAGACGATACATACTTGTTTTAAAATCACTGTCAATACGTTTGGTTACATCTTCCGGATAGTGAGTCCTACTGTTTCTTTAGTCGTGTTGGCACTTAGATTGAGTTTAGAGTCGGTCAGTTTTTCCCAAAAGTCGAGATAATGTTGTTCTATGAAGGGAAGTCTAGTGCAGGGGCATTCGCGTGACCGTTGTTTACCCTCGCGTAAAGCAGCGACTCGATTAGACTAGTGATTTAGATATTTCACATGTGCCAATGATAGGGAACCTAGTAACCGGGGTACTCGCGTGACCCATTGTTTACTCTCGCGCAAAGCGGCAACCTTGATTCGGACATGCGGAAATTATATATTCGAGTTGTTTCTCCATTGTAGATGGGAACTTAGTAACTAGAAGCATCCATGTGCCCCATGAGTGTCTTTTACGTCAAGCGGTTTCCTAATACATGAGAATGGAAGTTCCACCCTAGGATTACCCGATGAAACATCCCGAGATCCTAACCTAGTGGTCAACTCGAATCAAATTCTTGAACATATATATAAGGAATCTTGTCAGAGGTTTATTTGTTTTGAAACTCGTGAAAATTGTGCCACTAGGCGTGTAGCAGGACGAACTAGCTTGTTTATTTTAGCCTTTCATATTGTGGGTAGATTTGACTCAGGTTTTTTTAATCTTTGATTTGGATTTTCTTCATGAGCGAATGATTAGGGTGAACTTGACTACTTTGCGGAATCATTATTACGAGTGCGGCTCGCTTTACGACACTCGGATTATTTAGAGAATTACAGGATAGTATTGATTAGGTTGAACACTATGAGTTGCACGATGATTCACGACATTCTTTTTCTTTTCTTTTTGTTGTTGGACGAACAATGCTCAAGTTTGGGGGGGGGGGGGTTTGATAATTGGTAATTTTACCACATTTTTCTAGGATGTTATACTAGGTTTTTTTCTGGTTTCGGGGTTAATGTGCTCGTATTTGGCTTATTTATGATTAGTCGAGCCGTATTACGCGTTTGGGTTGGTTTTAGTGTGTTTGCAGGTTTTAGAGCCAAAAGGACCCAAAAGCGAGACAAAGGACCGAGAGTCGAGTCAAACGGACGGAAGAAATGGATTTTGCAAAAGTCGGACCACCTATCGGTCCGACTATCGGCCCGATAGGTGCGTCCGGCAGTGTTCGAGCCCTATCAAGTGAAGTCGACCGAGACCACCTATCGGGCCGGCCAATCGGCCGATAGGTGCGTCCGATAGTCTGCTCCGCGGGTTCTCGTGTTTTGACGGATTGTGACTCTTTTGGATAGATTTTGTTTCCTAGATTAGTTCGATCGGAATTTAACTCCCATAGGCTATATAGACCTCCTTCTAGACCTAGTTTATCATCTTTTATCATCCTTTATCATCTTTAGCACACTTTTACATTTTTTTGGGGCAAGATTAATTCCTTGGAGACTAGAACTTTTTGCAAGGCAGCAATTATGATTGTTTTTCTACTTTTCGGAGATTGAAGACTCGAGTTCATCAGGAAGGGTTGTAATCTCTCTTCTCATATTAATAATATGCATTCTCCATCTATTTCTTGTTTAATTTCAATTATATGCAGCTAAATCCATTGATTGATTCGAGGGTTAGTATTTTTAACTGATGTTCACATGATGTCCATTTGATTACCTTTTTACCTTTCATCCTAGGCTTGTGATCAAGATGTGTTAAATCTCATGCTAGATTAAAGGGCCCTTAATCGATGCATGTTAGCTAATTAATTTTGCCCGGAAGGATTAATTAATTAGTGGAAATACTTGATGCACAATATGATTTGATCTTAAGACCTGAGTGGAGTAAGATAAATCATAGATAAATAAGTTGACGCTTTTTAAGTGATTTAAATTCTTTGAGCCTTGCGGGAAAAGGGTTTAAATTAACTATCTTTCTAGGTTTCCTTGATCGGAATTCTAGATCGGCTGAGTGATTATTTCTAGGATTGAATTAAAATTTGGGGAAAAGGACTCAAGTGAATGGATTGTGTGAACTCAATTAGACGATACTACCCTAGGATCAATTAGCTTTCAACTTGTGATTTTATCTTGTTAATTTGTTTTATTTGCTTGATTTAGATAATTCACTTTATTTTGCTCTCTTTGCATAATACTTGGAATTCTTATCTTATTGTTCTAGATTTTTTTATTTTTAGGATTAATTGTTATTTAATTTTTATTTTTCGATTTTTGAAGTTAGATAATTAGAAACAAACCAACTTTTCGGATTCCTAAATAGCAGTCAAATTTTGAGTAGAGTTACTTCCTTTATTTTCGACATATCAATTCCCTTGGGTTCGACACCTTGGAAATACTTCGAGGTTTTACAAATTTTAAAATTGATCGGATTTGAAAACCATACTACGCGAATTTCAGCGATCAATGTCATAAAGGCAAGTACTTTACATTTGTTTACATGTTCTAGTATTTGAATTATGGCTGTATTGTGGTTGTTGTGGATGGATATGTGTATGTTCACCTAGGGACGGTCCGACGGGCCTCTAGGGATACGTTGCCGTGAGTTTCGTATCGCGAACTATGGTTAACCACTCAGAGATGTCCGACGGGGCTCTGCGGGGTACGGTGGCCGTGAGTCACGTACCAAGGTTAACTTGAATTGTTTTGGTTGGAGAAAATGTGTTTTCTGCTTGTGCATCGTAAATATTCCGGAATATAAAATGTTCTCTAAAATGATTTTTGGCGCATATATTCATCTGATTGGAATGTAGTTCAAATGGATTGTACTTGCACTAGAAGTTGTCGCTAAACCCTTAAATGAGGGAAATACTTTTTGTATTTCAGGTATTGATCGTGGGGACAAGCGAGCACTCGAGCCGTATGAGGATGATGGGCAAGCATGATATTGTCCAGTAATTGATTTTCGGTGTTATGTCTGTCGGTTATTATTGTTGTCTGATTTTGGGATTTCTTTATTATAAAATGGGTTTAAGCACTCGAGTACTTCCTGTTTAAACTTGTTACTGTTGTGTCCCCGTTTTGGGAAATGGATTTGATGTTAGAATTTTATTTGTCGGTTATAGTCTTTTATTTAGCTTGTCGTTTTATTTATGATGGTTTGTCGTTGTCGAATGTCTTGTTTGGTACGTTAGCCTGGTGGATTCCACAGTGTGGGGTCCACGGCGCTGTAATATACCCTGAATGTCTTGGGGGTGTTACACTAACAACCCCGGCAAATCTTGTGTTATTTACTTTCCCCACGGACGTGCTCTCGCATTTGTTTGTTACTCGACCATTCCAGCAATATCATCTCCGGATAATATTTTGGGTAACAACAATTGGCGCTAGAAGGAGGGGATCTACCTTCATTTTTATTCCGACCATTTCAAAGAACACTCACTATTCTCCGGAGCATATACCTGAAGAAACACTCAATATTCTCGCATTTGTTTGTTACTCGACCATTCCAGCAATATCATCCCTCGCTGCTAGACGCCTCTCGTCGGTTGGCCCGGCGGGCCTGCTCTCGCATCTCACCCCTGACGGCAGCAATAATGCTCTCTCTCCGTCCGCTGCTCATCTCACATGGCAGTCAGCATACTCTCCCTCTCTCTCCTCATCTCCTCTCTCTCTCTCCTCATATCCTCTCTCATATCCTCTCTCTCTCCTCGTCTCCTCTCTCTCTCTCCTCATATCCTCCCTCAGCCCGTCGAACATCGCCTGCAATCTCTCTCTGTCAGGCAGCGGGCCGGCATCTGCCTGCCCCTGTGTCAGCAAAAGAGGCTCGGGGGACCCCTCGTGGGCCTCATCCAGTAGAAATCCTCTCCCCCGAGCGTGCGCCGGCGCTCCTCCCCACTGGTCAAAATGTTAGATGATGCGGTGGTCGATCGGGGCCTGGGGAGCTAGCATCGGCTCATCGTCCGACCACGTCAGCCCCGACTGCCGGCACAGAGCGCAGATAAGAGAGGGGTGCTTCAACCCCGTCTTGGCCCCTCTTGCTCAGCTTTTTAGTCCTAGCCATAGTGAGTCCTGAAAAAATTTAAACACCGAAGGTTACTTACTCAAACAATAACGAGAATAATCATCACTCGGCTAAGGATATCCGGCCGTAAATCAGAAATTTTTACGAGATAGCACAACCGTGAGAGAAAAATGAAATTGAACCATAACGTTTAAACTAGACGTACGGGTTGGGGTTGCTGTAATTACAGAACGAATACGTTGCACACAGATTAAAAATATTGCCTTAACAAAGAAAATTTTTCATTTAGACATTTCATCGAACACTTAAAGGGCAATAGCTCCATTAAATCCCCAAGAACAAAAACACGACTCATTCGTCGTGACAAACGACACATTCAACTCATTCATAATCCAAAATAATCATGAAAAATCGATCAAAACATCATGTCCTCCACTTAACCATCATAGAACTTTTGAAGGAAATAAACATATTCAATCCTCAAATGCATAACACAACTTCAAATTTAAATTCATAGAACAATTTGAGATTAGAGATTTGGACATACCTTGCTTGGATTGTGAAAAGCAAGAAAATTGCAAGAAGAAAACGAGAAGAAGAAGAAGGTTTCTTGGCCGGTCGCGCGCGCAAGGGAGAGGGAAAGGTTCTTACCTGGGGTGGCCGGCCGAATGAGAGTTATAAGGTACCTGGGCCCTTCAAATTCCGCATGGTGTGCCGCGGCACCGAGTACAATCCCTTTTACATGCTCGTTTGTTTTGTTGTGGGCCGCGGCTCAGATTTCGTGTGCCGCGGCTCAGGGCTCAAGTGTGCCGCGGCTCACTAATGTTGTGCCGCGGCACAGAGTACAGAAAGTTCAGCTCTCCCTTTCGATTTGTGTGTGCCGCGGCTCACAAGCCTTGTGCCGCGTCTCAGTATTGAATTTCTCCCCTGGGACTTTTCCTGCATAGAATTTTAAGAAGAACACGTCAAGAGCGAGAGGTAAAAGCAAATCAGAGCACAAAATGATGAAAAATAAAAATTCAAGAATGCAAGAAAAATATAGAAACGTAAAAATCTACAACTACGAACTCGGGTTGCCTCCCGAGAAGCGCTAAGTTTATAGTCTTCAGCCGGACCTATTTAAAAAAAATCAGTTTGCTTTTCGCAAACTCCATTTGATCTCCGCTCCGTTCATCGAACCGTTAATATGATTTTTAAAATTTTGACCATCGGTCATTAACGATTCGATTTTCGGTTCGGACACCCAATGTTGGTTGCGGAAAGGTTTTGACGAGAACAACTTCCCGAAACACCCGTTTTTCTCATGACTAGATGTCCGTTTGATTTCCGGCTTATTTCCCTCTTTCAAAAATGACTTTATGACAGCAGCAGACTTGTCCGAGTGTGGCTGGTTGGATGGCGATGATGGCATGTTCACATGATTGAGAAATGCTACTCTTTCTACATCTTTCTCAGAAGTCGGACCATCTGAAAATGAGTCTTTCGACCGACGATTCTTCCGGTGTCTTTCTTTAGCAACAGCATCTACACTTTCAATTTGTGAGCTTTTATCAACACCTCCCGGACATGGAAAAGATTTGAACACTTGGAACGTGACATGCTCATCTTGAACCCTCAG